>JAHWFP010038233.1:152617-171812 GCA_023313725.1 Lithobius niger
CTCCAGCTTGTTTTTTGGGTCGCTGGAGATTCTTTTACACGTATTAGTGCGACGCTGATGGCTTACATGTCTTTTTCTAATATCTGTTCCTTTAGGGCTTTAATTAAATTTTTTAAGGCTTACATCCGTATTTTATACGCTTGAGTGTTTTTTAATACTATACATTAATCACTGAACAAAAAACTACAGATACACGTAATATACTGATCAATGTGACTGCCGAAGGTAACGATTCCTGCAGACTGCGTGGCCTCAATACATAAAATTTACTTCTAGCCGAACCACGTATGGAAAGTGGCGATTCAACGTCTTTCTTGTCTACAGTAATGTAAGTTTTTTTTAAATATTAATATCTGATTCAATTTGTCAGTGGAAAATACCTGCAAAAATGACCAATAAGACTCTAAGCCAAGTAGCTCCACAACAACAACACACAACAAAAACCCACTGCGTCAAGATCCGGTTGCAGAAATAGTTGAAACGTGTCATGTCGTTGATTATCTCCCGGTCTCTCTGATGGTATTTTTTGTAGCAAAACGGACATATTCCGGAGCTGATTCGGTGTTTGCAATATATTCTGGGATCAACGAAATGTTAATTCGAAATCTGTATGTGTATAGCTCAATTCACTGACTGGTTGAAATAACGAGAGAGCCTTGGTTAAAACAGCAGTCAAGGGATTCATTTAATTCACAATAATTTAAAATATTCTTCTTAACCAGTCTGTCTCAATCTATTGAAGGTTTAAAAGTGAGGATCCCGAAAACCATTTTTATTAGATGCCAGAAATACGTTAATTTGGGTATTTATTGCGTTCTTCACCCACTCTTAAGTATCTTATGTATGTCTGGTCAGTACATCTTATTTAGGATATTAAACGTAATGAATCAGTCGAGCAGTTTTCTTTTTTTACAAAATACGTCTCTGGATTTATTCATCAGGCTTTATATGAAAAGTCTTCAAAATCCTAACTTCGAATCCTAGGAGACGCTGTGCCTAAAGGTTGACCATTACTTAATCTATTCCTGTTTGCATTGCCTAACGCAGTGAAACCCGATATCTTCTTTACTTTTAGCAGTAATGCCATGGGTAATCCATTTGAGTTAATGGCTGTCAGCTATCATAGCGAACATTATAAGCGATTTGTACTAACTGTGTTGTGTCTGTTTGGAATTTCATGCCATCCGGGTTTGTCATGGTGTTATCCCTTTGTGGTTTTAAGACGGTTCTGGTGAAAGTTAAGCTGTGTAGTTGTATGACATTTTAATGGCTGTGACTCGGGTTGCTCTAAGCTATACTTATTTTGTGCTTTTTTTTATTATGCACATTTGGATTGGCAGTTTTCCCTTCTCTATTTAATATAATTTCTGTGCGTATACATAAATCTTATTATTCGCTTCGCCTTCGTTCACTACATCCATAATCAAGTTTGTAAAAAGCAGAGGTCGATTTTTCCGGCTTGCTAGTTTTAAATACACTCGTGACTTCAGCATAACAAGTAATGACGTTCCCTTTCAATTCGCCCAGAGATGTTAAATTTACGATATGACCACTTTGGTATTTCTGTTACTAAGGTATGGAAATGCAGACAGAGAAGACTAATGAGCTGTCATTAGTTATTTCCTTCAACGGGGATTTATATATATAAATACACACATAAATATGTATATCCTGCTGCATGGATATACCTTGTTTCATGTTATGCTAGAAACATATCGATTATGAGCGTATTGCAAGAGATGAATTTTATCTTGTCATGATGTATTTTGTTGTTTAGTAGAACTGGGTTACATGATTTATAGCTTCGCCATCCCTGTGTAAGGAACAAACTCTTGCTCTTCGCCATTTACAGTTGTTCTGTTCTGATGACTGTCTGACTTTTCAGAACGTCCGTCTTTTCTACAGAATGTAGAAAACTCTTCGTAAAACCTGGGCAATAATCAAGATAATTTTGGGTTTGTATTACATGACGGTATTCATTCTTCTTAATGTAGCATCTTTCGTTGTCTTAGCTCTGCTCTTAACTTTGCAGGATGCGGTCGGATCTGTCGAATGCTTTCTTTCATATTTGCGGACTGACCTCTTGACTGCAGATTCTTAAAATTACACTCTTGGCTTGCAGTTATGGTTGGTATACTACAGTATATTAAGGATTGTATGTTTGGTTTTACTGCCGTTTCGTAAATGAGGTTTTCAGTGCTTGGTTTTTAGCTCTTCTTGTACAGTATTTAGCTAATCTTACTTGGTCCTTACCATGGAGGAAAGATTAGGAGGAGGGGAAGCTCCGGGGTTTTTGCGTGAGATCGGCGACAGTGGCGCCGTCCTACGGTTGACAGGATGAACTACAACAAACTTGGCGGCGATCTAGGCAGTTTCGTGAATCGAGGTAGACAGCATCGTGAATATTACAATAATTGTGTAACCAATAAGCTTTGAAATACGTCCTTTATCAGCGGAAACAATAATATTTAGTTGCAGTAAGTTATTCAGGGCTCATAACATAACAGCAGGTTGTTCAAGACTCATAAATCACCTGCATTTCGAGAGGTAGTTGTGTCGGCTGACACTCGTAATTTTCTAATCTACCAAACATGGTTTAGCCATGCTCCCTGCTTCCTACGATGGTATTCCTTATCAAAACTGGTCACATGTCGGCATTTATGTCAGGCAGAAGTCTAACTGCACGGGAGAGAGACAGAGGATGAGACGGGAGGAGAAAAGCCAGCTGTAAAGTGCACGCGTCGTACTACGTGCCTTTATTTACTTGCGTAACAATTTCACTGCTTGCTTCGTTTACATGAATAGCTCTTTGAAAACTTACCGTAGACTATAATAAACCAAATGGCGAAAAAAAAAACCTTTTTCAGCAATGTATGAACCGCAGGGCTGCTGCCGTAACGCAATGCTAAACACCCTTTTGTTACGTGGTATTCAGCTAATTGTGAATAAAGCAATAGAGCCTACAACCTGTGAATTTTACCATCTTACAACTGTTTCATTAAGGGACCGTTCATTATTTATCAACCGGGGGGGGGGGGGGTCATGAAAATGTTATATGAAGAGGGGGGCTTAAATGTTTTTTGAAGGTGTTATCAGGTGGGGTGTGGGGTCAGGGGAAAAACTACGAGATAGGAGGTGCACAGCAAGTTATAGAATGTTAATGTAATAAATTTATTACATCCCACAACATATTAAAATAGGCCAAGTGCCTTTCGTACACGCATTTCAATGAATTAAAAATTGTAATACAATTTTTTTTTGGGGGGGGAGGCAAAAAAAAATTCATCAACACCAACTCGTCACAAAATATCACAGGAGCCAGTCACGTTGTCCGCAAGCGCCAGCGAGCAAGCGAGCGGAGTGAGCAAAGCGAACGAGCGAGCGCGCTCCACACTCCGCTCGCTTGCTCGCGGACAACGTGACTGGTCCCTGTGCAAAGTATGAATAGGCCAGCCCACTCGTATTTTGTGACGAGCCCCTGTGCACCAAAAGGGGAGTCATGATTTTTTTTTTTATATTGATAACCACAATCCCCCACCCCACACACACACACAAGAATACCAACAGAATATAATCTGGCACCGAGAGAATCCAGGCTTCAGGTGTCGCGTACGTATATTCCACAGTTATTTTTATATGTGATATGTTAATTTCTTACACTTTTTATTTATTTATTTATGTTATACAAGCTGTCGGTTATAGTTTGCAGTTTCAAACACACAACCGTCTTTATCATTTTTTTTTCTGTGAACACAACTTACTGTAATTTAAACCCACCCGAAAAGACTTCCCTGAACGTAGAAAATGGTTTCAAATCTCGGATTTCAATGCTGTTTCTGAAAGCAGAAAAGTACGTCGGGAGCTTATTTGTTTACATATTATTGTATTTTAAGCATTAATTAATAAATAACTGAGCACAGGATGAGTGGCACCAGACAAACTCTGTCACAAATGATCACGAAACAGAAGTGATTCTGAACAAAACAGTTGAAATTGGCAGTTTTTCATTATTTCTTTCTTTCAAGGAGACAGAATTTTATTTATTTATGGAAACGTGTTTGTGGCCTAAAGATACCATTTAAAACGAAACATTTGTTTCCTGGGCACTTTTTCACAGTTTACACCCTTTTCTGCTGACGGATTTCCAAGCATTTTAGCATACGTTTGACTGAGCTGTTTGTAGTTCATCCTGCCAGCCGCTAGAGGGCCTCGAGAAAACCGCCTTAAGCGGCTCAGAGTAGCAGCTTCCCCTCCTTCTCATCATTCCTCCATGGTCCTTACCTTTATCGCTCTCGCTCTTCAGCTGTACCCATTTGATAGATGGTATCCGGAGAATACATTGCCAACATTTCATCGCACGGACAATTCATCGCGGTCAATTCATCACGGAACAGTACATCGTATGTGTAAATACATCACACGGACAATTCATCGCGTGTTTAATTCATAGTACCGACAATTCGTTGCACGTTTTCATCAATATTATTTAATAAAACTAATCTTTATGCCATAAAGTAAAGTATCACTAACCTTGAAATTTCAAAAATGTGAAGGACTGGTCCATTTTAAGACGAAATGCAGAAACAAACTGAATAGTTGCTTTTCACTGCGTGTTGCAATATGTTGGGGGGGTGAGGCGTGGGGCTGCTATAGCATTCATGCATTCAGTAGCATTCTTGCTTATAAACGAAGCCTTGTTCGTTGAAAAGTAGCTTTCCCTTCTCACTTTTGAATGTGTTGATCGGCATTGTGCTGTTCTGGTTGAGAGAAATTCAGGAGTAGTGAGTGCAGTATGGGTGACACGATACTTCCGGTATATTCTGTTATATCCGATTTAATTAATCATAGAAAAAAATCCTTAATGTTATCTGTTGGTTCGAACCAGCAACCCTCGCATATCACTCGAACGTTGAATTTCTAGCATAAAATCAACAGCTGAGCTCCTGTGACAAACTTAGATGCTGCGATGAATAAACATGCTATGAATTAAACACGTGATGAATTGTCCGTGCAATGAATTGTTGGCGATGTAATGACATGGAACCTTCATAGATAGTAGTAGAGATCATATTTTCGAATTTTCGGTAATTTGAAGACCTTCCAGCCTGTAGTTAAAAGCAGGAAATATATGGAAACAATACCTGAAGAATTGCTGCTCCTTTTTCTATGTACTCCTACTCCTAAATTATTTGAATTAATCCCTTTTTAAAGTATCAGTAAGAAATTAAATTGATTGTTCTGTTAACAGTAGACTTTCTCGTCCATCCACGAGAAAAACTGAGTTGATTTTTTACATAATAAGGATTTTGAGTCAGAATTTAATTTTTTGGTAATTTTTATTAGACCTATTACTAGAGAACGTTTAATTTAGAAGATTATTCGTAAGTAGTGTGTTTTAAATCTGATAAAACGACAAGAAAACAGAAATTAGCTGGAAAATTCTGTAATAAACGACGAAATTCAACGAAGCTTCGTCTATTTTGCTTACCAAACGTGGCTCACTGGGCACTCGCATCCGACGGCCGGGCTTCAGCTGTGACTGACAATGGCACGATGACTCTCGACGGCAAATGAATTTTATTCGTCATAATTGACGCTCATATGTCATTTTTAGCTGTTCAGAATGTTGATCCATTGAGTTGTTTCGTTTAATACTCATAAAAGGATTGGAAATTAGGAGCCAAACCCTTTTTTAGACAACTTTTTCTGTTGCCATCTTGGATTTTCAGCCGCCATCTTGGCAGCCATTTTTGTTCTGATATCAATAACTTGGTTTGATTAAATTTGGTGGAGGGTTCTTTCACCCCTATGGGTTTTGTTTCAGATAGCTAATATGCATCTTGGATTTTCACAAAAGTAAAAATGCAGTAATTTACAAGAAATTGTATTTCTTCAGATTATTAGCAAGAGATTTGTTTTCTAGCTCATAAGCAGATTATAAGTTACAAACCCGAATCAAGGACCACGCCAGTGGTGCGCCCGTCAAGTTCATTTGTCGAAATTCATTGTAAGAAAGTCATTGATCAATCACTGTTCTTCGTTATTGTTACCATTACTTTGTACTGGGCATGCTGCATATGGCCATGGCGTTAGCAGAACTAGCTAGTTTTGCTGATCGAGTGGAGAAACATTGTAAATTATTAAATATTTACCGTTAAATTCCCACGAAGAAAAATGAAACTACAGCCCCGGATGCTATTACAGGGGTTTGCTCCAAATTCAATATTTGGGAAAATGTTATTGCTCTCCATTCCAAACGAAAAAAGATGACATTTTAGGTTTGGATAATGCTTAATCATAGGATAGTGGAGAACCGGGTACGGTTTCGATTTTCGAGTTAAAGACAAAATTAGCTTTGTATTAATTACTGAATAAGAGAAAACGATGAACTGGCATCTCCACTCCGAGTCTCTTTATTATTAATATAGTGTTAGACTGGCAAGAACAGAGCTAACAGATGCACTGCCCAACTTACAGATGGTCGCCAGCTGCCTGCTTTCCTTTCCCACCTCCATTTTCTTTAATAATTTTCTAAAACAAAACCCACATGAGTGGAAGAACCCGCCAAGTTTTAGCCAATCAAAGTAGTGGTATCAAAGCCAAAATGCATGCCAGCAAGTTCCCACATTAGTTGCCAAACTAATCTCTATGAGCACTAGATCAAAGGTTAAATCAAAAACCTGACCGTTGCTCCTATCGGTAGCAATGGTCAAGTTTTTGATTTAACGTGTGAGGTAATAGTTGGCAGGATTAGCTTGGTAACTAATGTGGCAACTTGGTGGCAGGCATTTTGGCTCTGATATCACTACTTTGTTTGGTTGAAACTTGGCGGATTTTTTCACCCTTGTGGGTTTTGTTTTGGAAATCACTTATTTTTTTTAGTTTTTTGGGTGGGATCTTATTTTAGCCCCTGCCCTGTTATCTACTATCTGGCGAAGTTTGATCGAAAAATATTGAATACGAACGAAGATATTAATTTTTTAAAGTCTTTCTGGAGTGAGGACTTCAATCATATAAATTAAAGCGTTTGTTGATTTGATTCTGAGTTTTAATCAGAGAGCCAAAGCAGTATGCCCTCTAACCAATTACAAATACAAAAGAAACTACAGAAGCAACACAGCATCATCTACAACCACCAAATTACACCCAATACCAACGCATACTCTATAACGATCAGCCCATCAGCCTCTCTACACCAGGTCAAGTCACCAATATCACCACTCCAGTGTGTACAATGGCAGCTTCCAGATCACAAACAAAATCTCTGCAGATAGCAGCTCCAAGTCGCCTGCAGATTCAAATCTAATCCTGTTTTCCAACCCACCCCATACCAACACACATTATGTAAGGATCAGCTCATCAGCCCCATACCACCAAGCCCTATCAAATCACCACTATCACCACTTCACTGAGTACAAGGGCAGCTTCTAGATCACAAACAAAATCCCTGTGGTGACAACGTCAATCTCTTCACCACACCTGATATGCCACGGTGATTTATTGCGTCCAACTGTGTACAAGGGCAACACCAAGTCACTCGCAACCGACAGAGCTACGGTATCACAACACAAGTAACACCACCACACTACACACCACACCACATAATACCACAACTCTCATCACCCACCCCCACCCCAACTCCCACTAAGGCACACAGACACACCATCGTGACAGCATGATAAACAAACAACAGCACTACAGGTGCACTTGGTTTTTCTGACAAAAACGTACCAAGGCACGGAGCCTACAGGAAGTGGCATATGAAACAGGGAGTGAGGACTGAGGAGAGGAATTCGTCCAATCCAGCAAGCCTAACATTCAAATGCATATCACTCGCTGGCAAGCATATTTCAAGCACACAAGCAGAAAGTGATCAACTGTCTCCTCTACACCACATCAATCTCATAATGGAGTCCCTGTCAACCCAAGCCGATGGCAGTGTTGTGCTAAAGGTACATGCCCCGTCCGAACATGAGACACACCGTGCCGACGCACCAGGAAAATTCTCGAGTGACAATCGTTGCGTACAATCTGCATGTATTCGAAATAACCCATGCCCCGTGGGTGCAGAAGCCCACTCCCGTTGCCATTGGGAACCCAACCACTTGTATATTGGTGACGACGCAGTCTTCAAAGATTTTGCTATTGTAGCCGGTCCTACTTGATACAAAGCAGCTGCCTTGGCCAAAGCATCAGCAATTTTGTTTTCGTTCACCCCATCATGCACCTTAACCCATGTCATGGAAAAACAGATGACCACTAAGCAAGCTACATTTTCAGACACCTCATAAACAACCGGCTCAGAAAATTCCTGAGTGAGGATAGCTCTCTTGTGGGTCGCAACACTAGACTTCGTGTCCGTGAACCATGTGAAAACGGAAGGGCCAAATCCAAAACAACATCCAATGCCAATGACAACGTGACAAGCTCAGACATTGTACTATTCGAGACACACTGCAGCATTCGCTGAACACTCATTTTAAATAACGTAATGAACACCCCAATACCTCCTAACGACTCCTCCTGCAAGAATGAAGCATCACAATAGACACTATACAGGTACTCACACTCATCAAACACTACGGCTAGCCCTGTGGTCCAGACCCAAGGGCAACTAGGGGCTACAGTCGTAACATTCGATACAGAGCCACCACTCTCCCCGAACACTACTCGAAGCAGCTTTACACCCCGTCCAGCAACCCCAAGGGCAGCAAGAAAAAACATTACTCAGCACATAATAGTCATTCAAAACAAACTCAAACTCAATGTTACCATTCGCCCATGCCTCATGCACACCTGTAAAAAGGTACAGAACAGAATCCTGCACACTCCATCCTGCCCTATAGCTAAATTGAATGGCAGACAAGCAGAAATGACGCTCAAGAAACCACGTATGCCGAGACATGAGCATGCTGTCATATATTTTTCATGCACACGACAACAAAGCAATGGGGCAATAATTCGTCAAATCAGACCGGACACTGTCCTGTTTTCCAACAGGAACCAGGACAGTAAACAACCACGATGGGGGCACTGTGCCTCCATCCAGGAGCCCCTGCAACAAAGCCAGAAACTCAAGCTTAGCAGCATCACCCGCATCTCTGAACACCTCATAATGCAAGTCATCAATACCTGGTGCACTACTACACCTGCATCGGTGCAGCACAGAACACAGCTCTTTAAAAGTGAAAGGCACATCAGCTACAGTATCACTGCAAAAACTCACCACAGGAGGCATGATCCCGCCAGGCAATACATATACTTCTGCAAATCAATTGTGGAATGTATCCGCCATTGTATCACCTTGCAGGGTAGTTTCCCCGGACCAAAGACCCAAGTCACCGTTGAGGTTTTGTTCTGCGGTCACAAGATCTTCCACACGGCAGACAGTGACCTGCATGGCAGAACCCGCTCACAAAGCCATTCATCATACAACAACTTCTTTCTGCGTATCGTTCATGACGATATGCCACAAACAAGCTTATATTTTCTCCACATGTCTTCAGAAGGAGATCGCTTCCACTGTTTATAGGCTCTTCTGCAATCTTTGGCCACTTAGACGCATTCCAGAGTCCACCACAGTGGCTCCGTAGTCACCTTCCTCACAGCCGTGGAGCGATTCAACAACTTGCTTAGCTCTGACTTATTGTGCCATTTACTAGAGCCCCACTACCAACTGTTGGCTTGGGGTGATCGCCAATGCCCAATGATGCACTCATTGGCAACAGCTGCAAAAGAATGGGAAAGTGATTACTACATCTCGTGTCACCAGACACGACAAACTTAAATTCTTCCATCACATCTACCAAGCACACGAATAAATCTAGTAGTGGCTCCTGCACACGACCGCCATGCCACCTCACAAAAGTTGGTGAAAATTCTGAATCCCAGCAAATCCATGTCCAACAGAACAGATGCAAAGCTCTTGCTCTTAACATCACAATGCAGACACCCCAGTCATAGTGATGCGCATTGAAGTCGCCTGCAATTGTGCAAGGAGACGAAAACTGCTGCAACCACTGTCTTCCATGCTTCTGAAACTTAGCACATGCACAAACTAACGTAAAACACTTACCGTCAGACCACAATTTCAGACAGCACGCATCAATTTAGGAAATTGCGTGAGAACATACCATGCAATGAGGCACTTTTCACTTAACGAACACGCTCACAGTGGATGTCGGCGATGACGACACACAGTTGGCATTGCCCACAGATAGCATAAAACCTTTCACCAGCCAGGCCTCCTGGACACCTAAGATGTAAACATAATTCATCAAAGGCACAATATAGCTGCTTTACTCATAACGCCTCTGGCGTTCCAGGAGACCAGGGAGTACGTGCACCTGAATTATACAAATTTATCCTACCTCTTCTTCATTCCTCACACTGTCATAACCACTTATTGCATTCATTAAATCTCTCACTTGAACTCTCACACCATAATTCTCTAGCACGTGCATGCTGCCACTTCCTTAAACATCCAGATCATCAAGCAACACATAATTCATACTATTTATCTCATTCATTAACACACTTTCACTGTCCCCCTGAACAACTTGTTGCACCCCCTCACCTCTTTCGCACTTCCACTCTCCTCAACTACCCTCTTCTTCCAGTGATTCACTTTCTTATGCTTTACTGACGAGGTGAATCCTTCTTGACTCGACTTTGCGTCAGATACAGGCTGACGCATTTTGCGAATGCTCACTACTGGCACTAACTGGTTGCAAACCAGGCTTAAGACTGAGATCCGAACCGAAACCAGGATTCAGTACAGCATCCGTGCGCACACTTACACTAGCATTGCCACCAGCACTGGCACTGACACTCACACTATCACCACTTGCAGCACTACCAACAACTGGATTACCATTATGGCATTCGGAAACACTGCTTGGCTCTCGCGGCACACTGGCACCGTGGACTGACGCAGCACAAGGTGCATGCACAGATATTTTGGGTCATAATAGCATCCGCACTCTCGGCACAGAACACTCACACAAGTCCGATGTGGCCACGGTAGCCGCAGCGCAGACACCTTGGCAGCTTATCCGCAATTGTAATCAGGGCCGGAATCCCGCGAACGTGAATTATGTCCGGAACATCCTCTAAAATTACAGATTCTTTCAGTTTTAGAGATATTCGCCTGAACCCTATATCACACACCTCTTGACCAGCAACTACAAGCTTCGCTCTCATATGACTACGTAGACTTCCAAATTTGTCAAGCGCAACTCCAATATCCCTATGAGAAACCTCATGCAGCAACCAATGAATCTTGGCATCGACATATTGGCTTGCCCAGATCGTAAATTGCAGATGGTGCATTACGTACAGTCAGTGACTGCGCAGAAAGTAATGTTTTCTTGCAGAAGGGGAGCGAAGCACAATTCAAATAGCATTTCCAGCACGGAGCGAGCAGATTGCCTCGACATCCCCACACCAGAAAAAATTTCACAACAACATCAAAAATCTATGCTGTTGAGTATGGCATGCGTGACACTGCGCACATCATCACAACAGACTTGTTCATTTGCACATTGGATAATGAGCCCCCATACAGACGACGAAACCACAAAATATCTTTAGCTTCATTGGGGTTATTTTCCCTCCTTCCCACAACATCACTGAAAAGACCTGTGACTTGGTCAACAACTGCAGCGCGTTCTGCCGTAGTGTTGCACCCACCATTGTTCAATTCATTGTTCTTACTTACATTACCTGTTGCGGCCATGTTTCCTGACTGCAGACTTTCACAATCTTCAAAATACCCAAATAAATCCAATTCTTAAAGTGTTATACCTCTGAACGGCGCTTCAACAGTCACTAGACCAAACACCTCTCTTGACACAGCCGGATATCTCTGCCCTGTTTCCTGCAATTCCTGAAGCATATTCTTTACATCAGGTTCCATTTGCATTCAGAAAGTGTCGCAGACTGCGGATTTATTAAGAGCTTAGTGGCCCGAACCATGCGCCCTACGCCAAAACAAATAGCGCCTCCATTTTATCAACAATGTTGGGTTGTTGATTATTTCTGGCAGTCAGTTTGCAGTGTTACTCGTTGACTAATAAACTGTGTACTAGTGACTAGTAAGTAGTGTAAGTAGCACTAGAATAGTCTGTAGACAGAGCACATAGCATAACGGCTTTTAGCTCTGATGAGAACCAAACAAATAAATAAATAAACAGTGGACTTAGCATACGTTTAACTATAGAGGGAGCGTATATCATGCTGGCTACAGCTCTGTTAAGTGTAAATAAATAAATAAATAAATAAAGGGTAATTATATAGAACAGCGCCTTTTCAAGCTATCGACATAATTCAACTACCTTTCGATTCCTTTCGTCATTGTGGTTCAGAAACTCATAACGAAAACTTGTGCAAAAGCCTTTTTCTTTTATAAAATAAGTTTTAAAACACGTTAAAACGCTATTGACAACCGTGGTTAGGCCGCCATAACGCGCGACGATGGGAGCGCAACAAGAAAACCAGATTTCGACCAGAACATTAGTAAACAGAAATTATATCCTTCCCGGGACAATTTTTTTCCCAGTATGAAATGCTTCGCGCACACTATTATATACATCGAGAATTTGTCTAATCAGAAATATTATGACGCAAGCATTTATGACACAAGGAACAAATTATGACACTTGGTTGTTTCACAAATGCTTGCGTAATACTATTTCTGATTACACAAATTCTCGATGTATAACAGTGCGCGCGAAGCGCGCCCCTGCAGATGATGTTTCACACTGTAAAGAAATATTGATATAGAAATAGAACGACAGTTCGCATCCATCAGAAATCACCGCTTTAGCCATGCCGACACAAATGAACAAGATAATTTTTGTTTACTAATGTTCTGGTCGAAATCAGGTTTTCTTGTTGCGCTCCCATCGTCGCACGTTATGGTGGCCTAACCACGGTTGTCAATAGCGTTTTAACGTGTTTTAAAACTTATTTTATAAAAGAAAAAACCGTTTGTGCAAGTTTTCGTTATGATTTTCTGAATCGCAACGACGAAAGGAATCGACAGGTAGTTGAATTATGTCGATAGCTTGAAAAGGCGTTGTTCTCTATAATTACCTAAATAAAGTGTAATTCTTATTTTGATCACCAGTGGCGTTTTCCCACCATACAGAAAAAGCATTACAAATTATTGCAATCTTTTTAGTTAATGCTTCCCCAAACATCAAGCCATAAAAGGCACGTATTGGAGTTAAAAGAGTGTTGAATAACAAATTTCTTTCGTATCTGTCACATAATTTATTTTATATGAGCGTAAATAATAGACAGTAGTCAGTATAGTATAGTAGTCAGCTCAAATGAATGATCTTCACGCACTTTTATCACATTGATACAGCTCATGCACTTGGATGCAATACAACTAATACTAGTCAGGGAACAAACACTGCTTATTTTCAACAATTTTCAAGCTGTTTCACCGCATACGTATTTATCCTCACCATCATGAAATACGCTCAGCTCTGGTTTCCGTTAAAGTACCAAATGCTAGTGGCCATGCAACAACCATGCAAGAATTAAACAATGACTTTCTTACACTGAAGTTACAATCAAGTGTGACAATTATTGAACTTGGCGGGCAGACCACTAGCGTGGTCGTTGATAGCGTTGAATGGCAAGATCAGAGCTATAGTTTGTTCCACATTATGTTTTCAGAAAACTGACTGGATGACGACTCGTTTCCTTGCACTAAGAGTGCAAAATCGTGTGGATATCACAGTTGGAGACTACAAAGTTACTGTTAGAGTTTACTAATGGGATGTTTACGGATTTTTTGCACTCGTAGTGGAAGAAAACGTGGCGTCATACAGTCAGTTTTCTGAAAACATAATGTGGAACACAGTATAACAGATGCACTGCCAAGCCTACGGACATTCGCCAGCTGGTGCTCCCCTTTCCCACTCCCAGCCTTTTTAAATATTGTAGTATTAGAATGTGAAGGCCTATTAAAAGGTGACTGATACTTTTGAGATTCACCACTGTGGCTTGGGATTAGCATCGAGTGCCACAGACATAGTGGGAATCCAATTAACAGTAGACAGACACCTTACTGAATACAGAGATAACACACGTTTTAGATTTCTACACTGGTTTCGACTTTCTTTTTTATTTCTTCCAATTTCGTTTAGCTTTCGTCCTTTTTAATATTGCAGAAAGTGAAACAGCGGTTGAAAACAGAAACAAAATACAGACGAAAGTAAACCAATGTAACGTGAAAAATGTTGACCTTCGTGCTTAAAGACCGGTTGCCACCAAATTATCATTGCAGCATCCAGGCCTATCGAGTTCTCTCTCGCAGGAAGCAAAGGAATGCACAAAGCTGAACTTTTAAACGCAACAAACAAGCCACGTTACTCCTTAATTATTGAGTAAAAATTTGGTACGCCTGCCTGCACCTGGATGCAAGCCATAAAGATTAACGATACTGATGTCACTAGATGGCGCCACGGAAAAATATTTAAAAAAATCTCCTGGCGCCATATAGTGGCACTAATATCGTTAATCTTTACAGCTTGTTTCCAGGTGAACGAGAGCGTACCAAATTTTTACTCAATAATTAAGGAGGCTTGTTTGTTTCGTTTAAAGGTTTTGCTTTGTGCATTCCTTGCTTCAGCGAGAGAGAACTCGATAGGACTAGATGCTGCAATGCTAATTTGGTGGCAACCGGCCTTTAACGTAATATATGATTTGCTTCTGAGATGCGCGTGGCGACATCATAGGAGTAGAAGGCAATATCTATTGGGCGACTTTCGAAGCTTGTTCTCGCACTTCGATTCACCGTTTTGCTGCGACGCTTTCTCTCATAGTATAAGACATTGGCAGCTATTTTCGTTTCTTTAACCCCAAACAATTTTTAACACTATAGTAGGCTGCCGTGCTGTTTTTTTTTTCTTTTTTTCAAAATTTAC
This sequence comes from Lithobius niger, assembly GCA_023313725.1. Taxonomy (NCBI): domain Eukaryota; kingdom Metazoa; phylum Arthropoda; class Chilopoda; order Lithobiomorpha; family Lithobiidae; genus Lithobius; species Lithobius niger. The sequence goes on from JAHWFP010038233.1 coordinate 167,560, forward strand.
TTAATTGAGCTCATACTTGAATACAATTTACCTTGGGAAATTATTTGCAAGCAGCTTGTGTTAAGCTGCATAGATGGAAGTGGATCACTTTTTCCGACCGATGACTCACCTGACCCACTCAAGCCCTGACCCTCGACCCGCTTGACCCGCCTGATAAACAACAAAATGTGACTCACCGTCCGGGACCCATCCCACGCTATGAAAAAATATTACAGTATGCAAGTGCTTGCAATGTTACGTCAAACAGTCCAATTTTTCAAAAAAGCATTTATTAAACAAACACTACAAAAAAGGTCTAGAAATGCCTACGCTAAAATAAAAGGTTGGCGATAAATACAGGTATATAACATATCTACTTTCACGTACCAAGTTGATTTGTTTTTTGTTTTTTTTTTTGGGGGGGGGGGGCGTAGGGAAGGAATGTTGACCGGGTATTTTTTTTTTATTTTAGGCTTAGATTTTGGGACCTGCAGTGAAACAGGAAATTTATAAATGCCATGACGTTACCACTGCTGTAATCCCCATAAATTGTTATGAAAACGATAATTTGTTTAGTGATTCGTTTTGCAGTGACTATCTCAAGAGTCATCGTAGTATCTGGCTTTAGCCTACTCACAATATATCAATATCACCATGGTCAATATATCAATATCACCAAGTTGTATTTTACATAAATATGTAAGTTTGGTGGTACACACAGTACAGAAGCAAACTAGTGTTGCATCCCTTTTATTTTCACAGTTTACCCAATTCCGTGCCATTTCATTTCGTCGAGGATTCTAACCTAAATAATTACAATCATAAAAAAATCTTAACAAATCATGACATAGGCCTAGGCCTAATTGTTTTTTTTTAATTCTTCCAGGCTGCAAATACGTACAAGAAATCCAGTAGGCTTGTTATTATTTTTTGGGTGGCCAGAAGGCAACCATTGTTTTTTTTCCCATTTGAATAGGTCTAGGTGTTGTATTCTGCAGTGAACAAGAAATTTATGAATGCCATGGCATAACACTGCTGTGATCCCATAAAATGATTTGTTTTGCAGTGAATATCTCGCAGTCACCAAAGCATCTCGCTTTAGCCTACTCAAAATAAGTCCATATTACCATGGTCTAAAGTTGCATTTTACACATGTAAGTTTGGTGGTGTACACAGTACACAACAAAGCTGTGAGCATCTCTATTATTCTCAGAGCTTCCCTGATTTCATGCTATTTTTTTTGCGTCGAGATTTCTAACCTAAACAGTTATAGGGATGCACCGAATACAAAATTTGCCGAATACCGAATATACAACCGAATACTTACCTTGCCGAATACCGAATATGTAACCGAATACTCAACTTGCCAAATACCGAATACTGAATATACATCCAAATAGTTAAACTACCGAATACCGAATATTCGGCATCAAACAATTTACATATTTGGCCGAATACCGAATATCACTATCCGGCCATAATCAGTATTAGGCCGAATACTGAATATCACTATTCGGCCAAAATCAGTATTCGGCCGAATAACGAATACTTGAATTTTTGGCCGAATAGGCCGAATACCGAATAATTACCGAATATTCGGTACATAACTAAACAATAACAAAATCTAAAAATATCGTGACATAGGTCTAATTGTTTTTATTTTTATTTTTACAGGCAGCACATGTAAGAAATAGGGAAGGCTAGGCTTTTTATTTTTTTTTGTGGAGGGAAGGTGGCCATAGGTTATTTTCTTTTATAGTAGTTCCTAGATGTTGGCATCTGCAGTGAACCTCGAATGTATGAATGTCATGACATCGCCACTGCTGCGATCTCATAAATTTTAGAAAAACTATAATTTTGTCTGTAATATGTTCACATATTGCTTTGGTCTAAAATTGCAATTAGCACATGTAAGTTTGGTGGTGCACAGTACACACGCAAAGCAGTGTGCATCCCGTTTTTCCCAGCTTCCATAATTTCTGGCATTTTATTTCATGGAAGTTCGTATACAATAGCTACTTTAATAAATAAATTTTAAAAAACTTAGCAGGAGGCTGTTAGTTTTTTTTTATTTTACCAGGTTCCACACACGCATGAAGACGAGTAGCCTAGAAGCCTACTGTTTTTTTTTTGGGGGGGGGGGTTGATACCTATAGTTTTTTTTCAACTAAGCCTAGATGGTGGAACAGCAGTGAAAAAGAAACAATTCCACCACTGCTGGGATCCCATGAATTGTAAGGAAAATGGTAAAGGCTACTGTTCCATTTCTCTGGGCACGAACTTAAAATTATTTCATTATTACTGCTTTATTAAAAATTTATCCACTTCTTGCCGTATGTGATGAAATGTGTAAACTGTTAGCAAACTTGCATAGTTTACACTTTTCATCATATTTATTTTCACATCTTCCCCAATTTCATACCAAAGCTTATGCAGAAAAGGAGGTCAATAAAGGTCTCGCAGGAAAGCCCAACACCTGCTAAAGCATCATGTGGAGGGCTTGCCTCCCTAACCTGATGGCTGGGAGGAGGGAAACCTGTCAGAGGCTGGGGGTCAAGGGGTTAAGTCCAGATTCGTTAATGTTTTACTAAAATCGATCAGGCCCTCGCTGGCTTCAGAAAGAGCCCTCTGCCACGACTCATTTTTTTTGTGGCTTCTTCTTTTTTCGTTTCAAACCCAAACCCTCCATTTCCTTGTTATGTCTCACCATCTCATCCAGTACCTTAGCATCGTTCTGAGCTTTCTTAACAGCCATAGTTATTCCTGCGGCTCCACTTGCTAACCCTCCCACACCGGCTATGAGTGGACCGAGCAATGCCAACAGCAGTAAAAACCCTCCTCGTTTTCTTTGGTTTCCGGTCTTGCGTCTTTTCCATATTTTCCCCATTTCTTTTTTATTATATTAATAAATAACTTCGACTTTGCCTCTATCCAATTTCAAACTCATTTTCTATCTCCGATCAGCAGCGCGTAACAGGTCGTGTTGGCGGGGACGGCGGCGTTAAATTTTAGTTTCACTTGCATATCGACGACACCTGACTGAAGTCTCTCTGACTGTTTGGAGCAATCCAAAACCACTATAGGGTAAGTCTTTTTAAACTGAACCGAATCGATGCAGAGATCCCCAACATCGTACAAAGTGCGTCTAAACTCCTGAGCCATCATATACAGGATGGAATATTCTCCGCTAGAAAAATTTATGCCTAAATCGAGGAAGGGGTAACTCTTGGAATTTAAAGTCACGTGAGCGTGCTGAAGACTACAGTTATCGAACACAGCAGGAATTTTAGTTTGAGCATCTTTTCTGTTAGTCTGCAGAGCTAGAATGACCCACCTAGGGTTTTCCACTGCTGAAGTAGTGAGAACCTCCACGTGAAGCTCTGTGACAATTCGCAAGAATCGTAATGCCAGTGTCTAAAACCAAAATCCACATTCATTCCTCCTCCATGTATTTAAAAAGCATGAGTTTTTGCTCGTCGGACGTTGTGACGTGTGGCACGTGCCACGAAACACCAGTTAATTCAACTTTTCCGGCAGCAGTGGCGGCGGCCCTAAATATAGCATCGTCGTTGCTCGCCCTAGACAACGTCAGCACGTGCTTCGTACCATAGAGTACCTTGTCGTAATTTTCGAAAAATCTCATGCAGTGTTTTAAAGGAATGGCGATCAAGAAGCTCCCTTTAGGTACAGGTTCTTTCACGATGGTGGAATGTCTCAATACGAATCCTATGTTATCGTCCAAACTAGCAGTGGAAGCTTCAGCAGCATCTAAAGCCCAGCAGTTATCCAGCAACGATACTTGATCACTCGAGCCATAGGTGAACAGGCCTTTCATTAATGTCCCGTACCCCGGGTAATTTAATTCATCCACAAGCTTGTCCCCCAAGTGATATTTGATGCTGGAAAACAGGTACATGGGACTGTTATTGACGAGAGTCGCGATGTCAGCATCGACATAATTAGTACCGTCGCTTTTCAGCAGAGTACCTCTAATCAGAAGATAACTGTTAGCGACATGCAGGAACAAATCCTGGTTTTCGATTATATTTCTAATTTCCGAATTGACATTGTTGAGGTTAGTCCCTGCAATCGGATTATATTGGTGAAAAGAATAGCTCTCCACGGAGGAATCATGTTGTAACGATTCGTTTATATTCAGATAATCTTCAGTTAAACTCATCTTCTAGCCGCGGTTATAAATTTGATGAATGCTCGTTTTTTTTGGCGTTAATTTATTATCTTTGACTAATCCTTTTCATAATATTCTTATTTTT
>JAHWFP010038237.1:0-10183 GCA_023313725.1 Lithobius niger
AAATTTTCTCGAAAACAGGTTTTCGGATAATCGAACTTCTACAGTAAAATTTAAAGTAACCATTGCAAAAGTAGTTATAAAACTAAACCAAGATGCTGTGCAAATACATTCCACCTTTTACACTCAATACGTACCAAACACAATTGGCTTCTGCTCATGCACAGCATTTTCTTCTAACCTATTACCTTCTGCTTCTTCTAATTTATCAACCTGTGTGCAAGTAAAACAATTTTTTTTTATCGAAGGGCAACTGTGTCTACAAACAATGTGAAACACATTTAAATGCTTGCAACTTAGTGCCATTTAAAACAATGCATTGTGCATTACCATATTTTTTATTATCACCTTAGCCGGAGTTATTGCCACTAATGCTCGCCTTGGAACATAGTGCCCCTTCTAGCCACCATTTTGAAAACTAAGAACTATGTCCAGCACAATACCATTGCTATGCCACTAAAACTAGGGCAACACCAACTTCGTATCAGCAACGATACTACAGGGAATGGCAACCCCCTCTAATGCCAGTCGTCACTTTGACGTCAACGAATGGTTGGTGAATTGAATTCTAGTCCTTGTTAAAGATGGTGACTTAACATACATTCAGATTGCTTATCTACGGAACCTTATCAGAAACAGTTTAAGGCGCTTTGATTAAAAGTTTTAGGGCTAAGCAACCAGTATTTTTGATACATTGCTGGGTTTTAAACCTTGCACAATACAATACAAAACAACACACTACAAGACAATGTAACTTCTATATTGTTCTTCCTTTCGTCATGTTTTGTTCTTCATGTGGTATGCATTGCTCACCTAGGCTAAGTCTATAAAATACCAGACGAGCAACTCATCCAATCCGCTACGCTGCATAACATGGTTACAAAGGAAATGCCTGCCTAGCTGCTCCTAGGATGCCACGCGAGAAGTAGTTGGGAAATGGGTGACAATTGTCTGCGGTTGGTTTGAAACAAAGTTTATGGGGAGGGGGGGGGGGAGATAGGGCTCTACGATAAAGGCAGGCCTGGAAAGGGAAAGGGGAGGGGGGAGCAGGTGTGACGTCACTTCTAAACATTTGGGGAGGCTCGGGGATGGAGACAAGACATAGGTGTTCACGAGTCTTTACTGTAACCAGTGGAGACCAGAAAACAAAAATGTGGGGTGGCTGAGGGGTGTGTGGCGTCACTCAAAATGTTTGAAGAGTGGGGGGAAGACCGGAACACAAAAGCCAAGTAATTTTAGAAAGTTATTAGATGTTTGGAAGGTGGGAGTGGGGGTTGCAGTAGTAATTTATGCAAAAAGAGAGCCATGTCATTTTAAATGACCATAAGGATTTTAGGTTCTAGCATAGACAGCGACAATTTAGAAATATGCAGCTACACAATTTAAACAATTCCGGCGCACAACAAGGTCTATCATTGCTGGCGTGCAATAATGCTTGGTCGCGCAGAATTAACATTGTCAGCCGGCGAAACGTTGATTCGTTGTTAACCAAAATGAAATAATCCCAGCTGCCGCTTAAATCTTATCAGTTTAAAACAAAATGATGCTAAATTACTAATTTTGAGGCATCAAGGCCTCAAAATTGGGCGGTGGGTGTGATTAAACAACTTTCTTAAATGCGTGCTTCAAGTTGATTTTAGGGATGTGCGATACTCGTAAAATTCGAGCCAAGCTGAGTATGAAACTTGTACTCAAACTCAGCTCGCTGCTTGCATCCATACTCGAAAAACTCGAATCCGGCGAAAATCCAATAACTTCGCCAATTTTTAACCGATTTTGACATTCAAATATACTAAATCGATCGTCTCGACGAGAGCTTTCCAGTGGTGCAGATTAAAAAGTCCATAACTGAAACCGTTTTCAAGTTATGTCCTTAAAAGTGGAAAACCATGACCAACACAGTCAGTTAAGCACCATCTTTAATTTTATTATCTTAACAAATTAAAGAAACTTGCAAACAAAATATTTCCATCAAATACTCGAACTCGGCTCGATACTCGATTCTTCTGCTGCAAACTCGACTCTGCGCGAATTAACATTTTTCTACTCGCACATCCCTAGTTGATTTGTTTAAAAATAGAAAGCAATAAGCGCCGCACGAGAGCCAACATTGCTGGCGTGACATGACGCTTGGTCGCGTGGAAAGTAACATCAGCAACAAAGAAAAACAAACTATGTGATGGAAAAATAAGCAAACATTTTAGCACCGGGTTGCATCTGTGGTCGGGTTGTGGCGAAGGGAAAGAGGCACCAAATCGTCACAAATGTTCCGTTCACCTACTGCGCATAGCACGGGGCTCCAGCTAGTTACCAAATTCACCAGTCTTCACACAGGATGCATGGTAGTATATTACGATTATAAACCAGTCAAGTTGATTTCACTAGCTGAAAATTGCAATCAGCCGCCAACAAATTCAAAAAAGCACGATTTTTAAGCCTATGAAATCCGCAATCACAGAATTGGCTCGACTAAAGAAAGCCACTGTTTGTAACTCCATGCTAGCTTTAACGAATGGCTCCAGATGAAAGCTCTGCAGTAAATGTGGCCATTTACTACTTTTGTACAGAATGGTTACAACGATGCTTGCATCAGCAAGCCTCGGTAAGACGTAAGTGGCTTCATGGACAACCACTTGTCTAGTGCCAGCCATGGAAAACAATTCTGTAACTGCTTTCTAGACAAAGGCATTCCGGTGTTACGGATTAGCCATTCTTACATCTACTAACCCACTTGTGTAGTGAGTTACACACTTTCCCAACCAAAGATGTGATTACCACAAACGTGTGGTATTCTGTATAGTGTGGTTACATTATGCAGCTGGCCACTTGCATTAATTTGTTTTGTTTTTACTGAATTTACCTTTCTTTTTGTTGCTTGTAACGCGTGGGCCAGTACACCTACAATTGTAGTTGTGCTGTGGGCTATATCAGACTGAACTAAAATTTTGAAAAATTATTAACATGCATTGTGCCCTAGTTGGATTGTTGAATGTACCTCCTGGCCCAATTTTTGTTGTGTGTGTAATATGATGATTATTAGAGTCGATTAGACTTATGCGAACGGTTTGTCTGTCTGGGTAGGTGTCTGTGTTCGCGCTATAGCGTTATAAACGAATTATCGGATTTCTGTCTAATTCTGGACACACATTCTATGGCACATTTCTATGGCCTTTAGGTTAGCTGTAGCTATGTTCCATCGTTAGAAAACAATCATTGAATAGGCCAAGTGCATAAGACAAGTTACTCGTTATCGGTACATTAGAGCCGTACTGCATGACGAGTTAACCCGTCATGGGCACTCAACGTGTTAAAAGGTTTAAGGACTTACTAAACTATGGCCAAGTCAATCTAGACGGTGTAGTTGGTCAAGCACAAACCTCGAAAAGTAGCTCAATCATTTCCAGAAAGGAAGCACCAGTGTTTGTCTCACCCGGCCTCAGTTTTACACATACCATGATCACGGTGGTCGCCTGACAAGTGGAAGTTGCACTTCAATATTCCCATACTAGCATCGAACTTCTTACCTTTGAAATGTATTCTCTCATGACCTGGATCATGTAAGGCATAGCAAAGTCCATTATATTGTGCCGCCACGCTAATTCTAAAATCACATCCGGGTGCAACAGGTCATAACACTGGAATAAACAAGCTGCGAAGCATTCAAAGTTCTTCTCATCTAGGAACCACGCTAGCAGCTCTTCAGCAATATCTGCATTTTTGGACTCGCCTGCATATTCCATGGCATCCTGCAAAACGGAAAGCAGCATTAACACAAATAACGAAGGCTGTACCAAATGAACCAAACTGAGGGTGTTCAGTTCGGTGTTTTCAAATGAAAATACTAAACCGAAAGTATATTCACTTTATAGTTAACAGATATTGATGTAAGAATACATCATTTAAGTTTTTTCGCGTTTTCTGGTGATTCAAACCATAAGATCCTAGCTGCTAACAGTCTCCACATCTGTGCACTTACAAGTCAAATGTGAACACACCTACATTTGTCAAGAAACGCGCACTTTGATAAATATATGAATCTTTGTGAAAAGTTATATAAATAAAGAGTAAAAAATTGGGAAAGCAATCATTTAATTTTATATGAAAATGACAGCTTAGTTAACTAAAATGTTTACTAAATGTTAACTAAAATGTCCACTAAAATGCATTTAGGCCTATTACCGAGCTAGTTGCCCATCCCCCCCCCCTCTAAACACAAAACCTTCAGAAAAAAATTAACAAGTACTGCCAACCTGCAGCCTTGAGTTCCTTTTTATACTTTGTTCCACATTATGTTTTCAGAAAACTGACTGTATGACGCCACGTTTTCTTCCACTATGAGTGCAAAAAATCCGTAAACATCCCATTCGTAAACTAACAGTAACTATGTTCAGTCTATAAGTGTTTCCTTCCACTACGAGTGCAAAAACGTGTGGATATCATGTTTTTGCCCTCGTAGTGGAAGGAAACGAGACGTCAACCAGTCAGTTTTCTGAAAACGTAATGTGGAACAAACTATAGTAGGTGAGTACACACTGCTCGTATCCACCGCCAACTACCTCGGCCTAAATCGAAAATGGCCAGAACCGATTAAACCATAAAGCCAGCAATGGTTAAATCAACACAAAAACCAAACATGACTCACTGATAGCAACCAAGTTATTTTTTTTTTTCGCCTTTAATTACTTGGTTTTATTCATGTTACTAATATAAATACGATTGGGGAACCATTTTTTTTTTAACCTTTTGCAGGTAAGTCTTAGCGGTTGGTTAAATTTCAATGTCAATCCAGAAAAGTAATAATATTTGATTGCCTTAAAAGATCAACGGCCACGTGAAAAAAATTTTTTTGGGTTTATGGGCGAAGCTGCAAATTAAAATACCAGGCAACCAGGCTTTATTTTATTTAACTGGCAATTTTTTTGACATGTACCTAGGGGTCAAAGCTGAAAGTGTGTAGTCAGCCTGAAAAAGTATTATATTTTGCCAATATGTTATTTCATGTCATCTAGTATTCAAAATATTTTAGTTTTTGCCAAATAACTTCTTAGTGGTTTAAGCCAGAGGTTTGAAACTTGCACCATTGAAAAGCTCATTTCGAGCTGGTTACAATGATTGGAATGGTTAAAATGGTAAGAATGTCAAACAGTCAAAATTTGGCAAAAATATGATTTTTAGCAGGTGGGACCAATATTCAGGAAAAAAAAATTTTATCTGCAATAATTTAAGGCACCCGCAAGGCAACTGTAAAGCAAACTTAACTTTGCGTGGCCTAATAGGATTTAAACTCTAGCCAGTTCTGATGCGTCAGATTTATTAATGCCAAATGAAGTAAACTTTTTTTTTTAATGTATTAATTAAATTTGTGGGGATTGGGGATGGGGGGGGGGGGGCGGTATCAGGTTAGAGGCTTAATACTTCCACAACTTTACCTTAAATAATCTGTCTTTTTTACATAATTCGACGGACTGTTTCCACCGATTGTTGCCTTTGTACAAGTATGCTGCAATACGCCTAAATTCAATCAGTTCGTGTTTTTCCAACTTTTGGGCCAACGCAATGTTGTCGAAATTATCGAAGGCGTCTATTGACGTCCGCAGACCCTGGTAGTCTTCCTCTTCTATTAGCAAGTTGTTCAAAGCTTCGTTGATGGCCTTGTTGTTCAGTGACTGAACTGATCGTAAGTAGGGCTTCACAAGTTGTAAATGGTCCACCTACAAAAAAAAACAAACCAATTACCAACCTGAATGGGTCATAATTTTTTTTTTTATTGCTTCCCTCTAATCAAGCGATGTTTGGATGGGAAATAAAACTCATTGCCGCAGAAGAAGTTTTCGCTAAAAAACAGATAAGCCTCAATTGGTGGCACTAACGAAAATTAAAATTTTCACTAGCAAAGCCACAACTTTTAATCGATGCATCAGAAGAAGAGATTTTTTGGTGAACATTAGTTTATGGTAATACCAAAATTTAGTTTCTTTAGTTAGGTGCAAGACTGACAATTTCAGATACAAGGTGTCGCAGTGGAAACTAGTAAAATTCATCGCATTAGAAAATAAAGTAGCAAGCTTTCAATTGCAGAAATTGGTATAAAAAAAAAAGGAGGCATGCATTTTGTTTTGAGAATGCATTTCCTTCTGGCTGAAAATATTATGAGACCATTGAGCATCACTGAAGTTACTCAAGAAATGCACTGTAGCTTTGGCAAACAATATGGTTCCGCTCATGTCCCAGTTTAACGCGCAATTTATTGCAGGAATAAATGAAATTGACCAAGTACTCCTAGTAATCCTAATTTTAATTACACACTCGACTTAAGTTCCTTTCCTAATGTTGACGAGGTTTAAGGACCTCGGCATCTGGTTTACTCCAGATCTAAAGCCATCGCCTAGAATCCCCTTAATTGACTTGACAAAAATTCTATAACAGACAGATGCACCGATGTTGGCATCGGTCAGCGGAACATCTGCATCGGTTTTAGGCAGCAGATGTTAAAACATCAGAACCCCACGATCATTTTGTGACAGATGTGCTTACAATTAATTTCTGGGAGCTAAATTTCAGGCCTATAGAACATTTTTATGTTATTTCTGAAATCCTCTTAATTATTTTTGACTCAATGAAAAGTGTAACTTGGTTTCATTTAACTTTCTCAAACATTGGACCACAAGTTATCAGAATTGGACATCGGCCGGTTTTTTCTACATCGGAATCGGCATTTGAGCACGTCAGTGCATCCCTAACGGACATCTTACAATATGTATCTGAAAACGACATTTTTGTTAATACTGCGCCTGTATTTTCAACAGAAATTTTACTTGTCATACTTCTTTGAATCTAGGTCAGTATCGGTATCTGTATTTATCGGTATTTTTGCCGTATCTGTATCGGACCACGATAAGGCTTCCGATACAGATATTCATTATGCCAAAAAACGGAAAGTCTCCCTGCGAAACTGACACCAAGCACGCCAAAAGCAATAACCAAGTGAGAAAAGCAAAGCCATTTGCACACGTGTAATGAAAACGTAGCACATGACAGTTCCAACGTTCTAAGTTTTACAATGATAACTTAAAATCTAAAGAGAAGACGAATGTACTGAAGCATACGTAGGAATAAGAATAAAAAAGCTGTTATTGCTGCGCAGAACTTTATGGATAATCTCAACAGTTGGAACCCATGCAAAACCAAAAATGAAGTTGCATTTGTGTGTAATTTAAAGTTTTAGTCGTGATTTATTGTCGACATCGGTATTGTATCGGTAAAAGGTCATATCGGCCAATCCCTATTTGGATCAACATTCTTTGCAAATACTACATCTGTATTTTCAACTAATTTCTTTTGTTGTGGCCCATACAATTCTTGGCCGAACACGAAGGTGTTTTAAGCTCGATGTTTTCTAAAGTAACATGGCTCCTTTTTAATTTATAGCAGTTGAGAAGGATGTTATTCCGACTTTTTTCCCATTCTCCCGTTTTCTTCGCTTTTTAATCCCGCCCCCTCCCTTTTTTTCCTCCAGCTCTCCTCTTTTTTACCTTTGTCTCTTAATTGTGCATGGGATATGTATTGTGCACCCCAATTGAACCCTCCTTTGCTGTGCCTTCTGTTTATAACCACTAAGGCTGTACCGATACCACTTCTACCGATCTGATACCGCATGATATCTGTTTAACAGATACCGATGTCAATACTGATTTAATACAAGACGAGACTTCGTTGCACTGTTATTTTTGGAATCATGACCGTCTGAAGGCAGGGAAATTAGTTCTCAATGCAGATAATGATTTTATTCAGGATGAAACTTTGTGTTGCACTTTAATTTCCAAAACTGTGGCAGACAGCAGGCAGGAAACATGAAACTCTACATCATCAAGGGTGAAGTGTGGTATCTGCACCACAGAATTTTTAAGAAATACCGATTCCGATACATTGAATATCTGCAGATTTATCGATACGGTATCTGCATCTGTACAGCCTTAATAACCACGCAGCGGCCCTCTAGATGTTGGCTTCGCCACCATACACTCCACATTAGTGCAGGATAAATGAAGTGGTCCGATCATGGCCAAAATTTGCATGTGCCCCGCTATTTTTATTGCAGTTTGCCTTAGTATTTGGCTCCCCCCCCCCCCCAACATGACAGCAACAACAATACCACATGCAGTGATTGTTATTGAACCAACTCAGAACTATTCAACAGCAGCATCTACAAAACTGAATTGTTGTCAATTTGAAAGGCAGTATTTAAAGCCCATTGTCATCACTGTTATATTTATATCTATTGTAGTCAATTGTTACCCATTTGAAGTTACTGCAGATTACACTCTGCTTATCTTTTTCAGTAGATGCTTTTTTTTCCTTAGCAAATTATGTCAGATAACCGAACATGTTCAGCCACGGGCAAGGTGCTACCCAGCTTTTATCGCCATCAACACTTACTTTTGTGAAGAAACTGACTGCCCTGGTGTGGTCCATTCTCGAGGCTAAGACCAACAATAAGTCGTTAAGCAACATAGGTTTGTAATCCAGGTAGAACTGGATGGCCTTGTAATAGAGTTCGATGTTGGCCACTTTGGTGATGATTTCTTTGAAGTGACCTTCTCGCCACGCTTCTGTTGGATGGCTCATCATCGTCACTACCGCATTGTCATATTCTTCGTACTTGTCATAAAGGAAGACAAGTTCGGCCCACAGATGAGCCTGCTCAGCTGCACGTAACACCTGCAAACAAAGTTTCGGAGAAATTAACGAAAGTTCTGTTCTGAAACATAGCAACCTTCTGACAAAATGACAAGGTTTCTGACAATATCACCAATTACGTTAACATTTATTTCTTTAAAAACTAATTCACAGTTCACATGTTTAAGCACTAAAATAAAAAAAATGCCCTAAACTTGCAACTGAATGCTCTGATTATTCTTTATTTTTTTGGTCGTGGCAGTTTTAAGTCATATCAAACTATTACATATTAGTATTTTTAAGTGCTAATTATATCCAACACAAACAATTTTTATTGGCTCTCACAATGGAGTGAGAACAAATGTGGGTCCCTCCCCTACACAAAGAGCTTTATGCTTTCTAAAAGGGGAGATGCGAGGGCTCCAGGTTTTTCACATATTGCCCAAAATCCTAGTATAAAGTTGGCTTACCTGCAAAGCTCACACTTAATACAATTAAACTATGACTAAAGAGGCTCACCTAGAACAAACTTCCTCATACATACCTCTCGTAGGGTTAGAGAGGTTGACTAACTAGGCTAAGCTCTGCCAGGAAAAAAACTAACAAAATACAAGGAACCCCTACTTCTAACAGTTTTTTTTTTTTTTTTATTGCAAAAGGGTGAGAAAGAGCTCAGTTACGAAAAATAAAAAAAAGAATGAAAATCGTCTTTCATAAAAGTGGATTTTGTTGTGATGGATTCCACACCATGGGTTTTGACTTGACTAACAGGACAAAACTAGCTTTTCGAAAATCATTTTAACTACGATCTTCAGTTTTATAACAGCCATAATTTATCAGGGTTGAAGTAAGATTAGCAATATAGGCCTGTTAATTCTCTGCATTAATCGAAACTGACTGACGATTAAGACATTTTAAGAAATACATAAAAAAAAAGTTGCACTTACTTTGGGAATATTGACTCTTGACCAGAACAGTTCCAAATGTTCTCTCATCTTTGAAGGCTTGAACTTGGAGTAGAGTATTGCTAATTCAGTAAACATCCCCATGTGAGCCCTTTCGAGACCTGAAACATAATAAACAGTTTTCATTCAATCCGAAGTCAACTTCTTGAAATCGAGTGATTTGAAATCCTTTAAAAGTAAAACTACCAAATTTTGTGAATGACAGCCTTACAAATACGAAGAAGTGTTAGAGACATGAGGAAAAGTGCTTAACCCAATAGATAAAACTATGTATATAGGACAGTTGCACTCACGTAGGATGAATTAACTATGTAAATGTTTAAAAAAAATCGATTGAGTTTAATAATATTGATTAGGCCATGCAAAGTAAAAAAAATGGTTCTCAGGCCCTCCCCCGCATCGATATTTTTGTAAGAAATAAAAATTGACGCGGCATTAATTAGTGACTTTTCCAAAGTCATATTAGTCTGATCACTACTGTTGTATCAATATTACATAATCCGCTACATCAAATAAAAACCTCGCATCAAATTATTTGTTGGGGG
>JAHWFP010038245.1:0-17182 GCA_023313725.1 Lithobius niger
AGATTTTGCTTTTCAGTCACATACTCATATTCGGTACGGAAGTCTGAGTTTTTGCTTTTCAGTCACATACTCATATTCGGTACGGAAGTCTGAGTTTTTGCTATGGAAATTTCCAGTAGTATGCAAGACTTATGACATTTTTAAGGGTTTTCCTCGATTTTTCCAGACCTGGAATTGCAATTTATTTTTCCAACACATTTACAGATTTCCAAGGGCTCTCTGGCATAATAAATACGTGTGGAGAATATCACTCGTTCTGCCATTGGACCAAGCAAACCGTAATTAACTGGCAAGTAAAAGCGATGAAACGACTTTGAAGGCCTACAATCTGGATATAGACACTGCGAGTTTCGCCTTCTGGTTCTCGCCGGTTCTATCATGGGCCAGCAGCCAAACCCCCCACCCCGTAATGTCAACTTGGTTCAATAAAACTACATTGCTTCTATCACAGTCGAACTTGTGAGAAGCGGTGGAATACTGTTAAGATCCAATGGGTTCTACGCAAATACCACAAGCAATAGAGCAGAAGCAATACCGCTCGCCACATTTTCACTACGGAGCTCGCATCTGGACCCATTCGTTTATCTAGCAGCCATAGGTATTGGAAGTAAGAAACAGGGGCTGCTTTAGTTAAGCCAATGCTGTGGTAGCAGATTTCTTAAGTTTAAAAATGAGCGATTGGGAGGGGGGGGGGGTTTGTTGGCTGTTGCCGCAATTTTTAACAAGTGGAATCTTTTCTATTCCTATTTACAACCTTAATATACGTTTTAAGTTCGCACCGATTGGACAATTAGTAGTTGTTGCTCGGCCGGAGTCTGAGAGGCTTACTTACTTTCACATCCTGCACGAAACTTCGCAAGATGAGCTGAATAATAAAATAAAAGTAACGTTGCTTTGTTCAACGCTTCGAAACACATATTATGGTTGTAAATCGGAAAAGAAAAGATTCCACGTCACAAAAATTGCAAAAAAAAAAATAACAATGATGTTCGTTAGCAAGACCAATACTGTGTGGGCGGATTTTGTTAGGCGATTTTATTTTTTTTTTGCAGCTAACTAAAGGACTGGCTCTGGTTGAGTTCCTCAGTGAAAATGGGGATATTGCTTCTACTCTGCACAGCAACAATAATGTGTCTCTGAGCGCAACAATGGGACAAATGAAGAGGAAATTAGCCACGAAGCACCCATTGGTAACAACAATAAATAAAGAAATGTTAGAAAGACAAAATTTTTAAAAAATGCACCACAAATCAGCAACCGATAACCTGTGTGTTTTACCACATCACTCCTTTCCTAGATTTAATTTCGTCGAAAAGAAGTTATGTGACCCAGAGTGTAAGCCTTAGTGCCACCCCTTCCCATTCGGGGGGGGGGGCACTGAGGCCCACACTCTTGGCTTCAAACCGCAAAAGACGTTGTAGGTGTGATCGAACTAAATTGAACGATGCATTTTGCTGCCATCTACGTGTCTTTACGACGACTTTAGCATGAGTAAGATAGAGGGATGCAGAGAAAATTCCTAATGTTTGACCGGCTGCCATTTTTGATGGGCTCATCGTATCGAAGCTACCATTGCGGCTATATTGAGTAGAAAGGTGTGATCTCTACTGTGTAAATCTAGCATAGATTGACGAAAAGAAAACAAAAATTGTTAATTTAATGGACTACAGAAATTGACTGAATTGGATTGAACGTAACCCGTAAGTTTAAAAATGTAGGCGTAAAAATGTGTAAAAATTGTACTAGCTCTCCAGTCGTTCCTATATCTAATTAATAGTTGGCCCCTCCACCTTTCATCTAAGACTTGCAAGTTCCCCAAGTTTTAATTTATTATTATTATTTTTTTTTAAACTATAGGATTTTATTTGTTATTTTTATGGTGTTACGCGGTTTTTATTTTCTTATTTTCTTATTGTTTATTATATTCTGATTTTTTTTTGTTGGTATTTTTTATTGTTTCTCCGGTTCAAAAAGATTTCATGTCTTCTTTTTCATGTGTACTTTTTTCATTTGAAAACTGAAAGTCAATCCCTTTTCATTTCATTTCATTATAGCATTCTATCAAAAGGGTCTATTTTCGATAATTACTCAACAAAATTCAACATATCAATCACTATTTTTCATTGTTAAGAAATTTCTTCCACCATCTTTCAGTGCCTTTACTGTAAGGTTTGACCAATAGGCTTCCCGTGTCAAAGTCGAAATTTCGATACTTAATTTCTCCGCCGTCTTTCGATATTTTCCACTCTGATTTATCATACAAGCCTTGTTGGATATGGCGAACATGTGTACCAACTTTTATTAATGCCTGATTTGTCACGTTGGATCTCAGGACTTAAGTTGGAATCGTGAGTTTCATTTTTGGCTTATGGAATGGTGGTCGTGAACTTCTAATTTGTGTTGCCCTTTAAAGGGTTTTATTAGCCCTTACGTCGAAACCCACTTCGTGACCTACCGTGTTCCATAGACGTAACTATAAGCAACCAGAGCTTCATCCAACTCTGGGAAACATACGACAGAAGATTGATAGCAGTGTGGTGTTAAATGGCGCGTAGAAGGATCAGTTGTTTGACTTGAATGCATCATACCGTCATGTTTTCTCGACAAGAATTGCCCCACAATGTACATTGAAACTCGCGGTGCCCCGCCTCCACTTACCCGAATTGCGTTCAAGCCCGGGCTTGGAATAAATCATGATGACGAGCAAAGTGGCTATACTCCTGATTATTATTGTTCCTGATTACAATGAGCTGCACTGTTTCTCGGTATTTCTTACTGAGAATATACCTTCATAATTTTATAACAACAATTAACCAATGGGAAGCCAGAAAACGGCAGCCCCCAGCCAATCACGCCTCCTTAACAACGATTAAACGACCACACGGTATTTTATCAGTTTAAACGGTCAGCCTCATCCCTCCATCTTCGACTCACCTGATGCCTTGTTTTCCGCAGTATAACGAACGTTTGCAAGAACTGCATTTGGTAGGCCTAAACCAATTTCTAAACGTATACGACGTACCTGATAGATAAATAACACATTATTTGAATTTCCGGCGATGTGCTCTTAAACTTTGGTTACCATGTTGACAGAAGATGGGCAGCCCAAGTGCATGAGGCCGCTCCAGGGGCCTGGCAGCCTGTGTTATTTCTCGCTCGCCGCCGTGTGACTTTGAAGGGTCACGTGATCAACGCATATCGTGGCAGAAGCGACGATTGGCGAGCGAAGGAATACAGTAAAAATCCGATTTGTCCAGTCAACCTACGGCATACAAAGCTTTATGACTTTAGCTGGCAATTTACAATCGTACTAATTTCATGTACACAACGATCTGCGTAAATACAACTATTTATTTGGCGGAAGATCATATAAAATTAATAGTTTTGAACATTTAAAAAACATGTTGCCATTTCTTATTGCGCAGTAAATTCCAGTCAAAGCATAATAAAAAGTGAAAAGAAAAAAAAAACAATAGGCCGAACAGAAGTCTAATTCAGCAGTCTAAGCAATTCCCCTCCACCCCCCTCCCAAAAAAACTATTTTTTTTTTG
Source organism: Lithobius niger (assembly GCA_023313725.1). Classification (NCBI taxonomy): domain Eukaryota; kingdom Metazoa; phylum Arthropoda; class Chilopoda; order Lithobiomorpha; family Lithobiidae; genus Lithobius; species Lithobius niger. The sequence continues at coordinate 3,552 of JAHWFP010038245.1, forward strand.
TTTTGGCCAGAAACTTGAACAAAATCGTGGACCAAAAAAAACGGCCATGCGGGTTACAAAACGGCCTACGGGCAAAGTACAAAAGTACCAAGCAGCACCCCCCCAAAAAATAGTTTTCTTTTTTTTGGGGGGGGGGGGATTGCTAGCTACTTTTTGTTTTGCCCCTGGACCGTTTTGTTGCCCCCGGGCCTTTTTTTGGTATGCCCCCGCACCCTGATTGCCCAATGGGGATTCTTGGGAAGAAAAAAAGGGCATCTAGAGTTTAAATAAAGTGCATTTTGGGTAGAGGGGGCAGGGGGGGTGCATGTGCCCCTATGTGCCGACACCCTTGAACTCATCCCTAATTAGTATTTAAACCTTGGACGAAACACCGGTTTAGTGTTTCGTTCAAGGTAAAAAAAAGTCCTCAAAATGTTTGCTTATTTGCCGCTTTTCTTCAAGTGTGGCCTCCCCCCCCCCCCCCATCTTATGGTTCCTTTCCTATTTGATTTTATACTAGGGCCTCCCACTGAACCTTAACAAAAAAAAAAATAAAATAAGTTGTAAAAAAAAAAAAAAAGCCTTGATTCTAGCATTCCTAGAATCCGTTCCTTAGTTACCCAATTAGTTACCCTGGGCCCAATTTCACCAACTATTTTTTTTTTGGGGGGGGGCACCTGCGGTTCGGAAAGTGAGAAGCGAAAAGAAAGACATGCACAGACGATGGGGGAACCAGGCTAGTTGAAAAAGTATTTTATCTTTTTTTTTATACTGTGCGTAATTTTCTTCATTTAAAGTCTGGTAGCTTTCTAAATCTATAAATCGTTAAATTGATAAATCTAGATCAATAAAAAGAAGTCAGGAGAATTAATTTACTCATAAAAGTAATTTCCGCCGTTTTTTTCTGCCTTTCCGTGCAGTTAAAGACAGCACAAGATCGAACAATGTCATTATTGCACTACCGTGCCATACTAACCTATGTACCGGCCATGCGTTTCTGCAACGGTAATGGACGCGCGCCGGTCGTTCAAATTTCCACGCTGCAGCAGCGCCACTGCGGACTCTAGGCGTCCTATATAATTTATTAACTCAATGGGCCGCTCTCATTAGGTTAGGCTTAACGCCGTTACTATGCGAAGCTATAGCGTAGCGGCAAAGGCAACCCACAGTACTGTACGTCAATATTACACGGTACTTGAATTAACCGGAAATAGTGCAAAATAAATTAATAATAATTATCGTAAAACTTAGTATAATTGTTACGGAGCATAGTTTATTTTAAATCTAAGAAACAACATTTTCATTAAAAATAAAATGCATATTTACTTTGGTGAAGCGCTCGACAAGCTACTTCGTCCTATCACGGCGATTACTTTCGGTTTCGGTAAATTTGTGACGGATCGTAAGGAAAACTAAACTGCCTTATTTATGAAGGCGGCGGTAGAAAATACCTATCTTATAAACACTAAACGAACCAGTAACTGCATCTGGCAACAATTTGTACACTTTCATCATTTCGTGCATAGAGGAATTTTGCACAAGCAAGAAGCCACTGCCGTATTATGCAAGTTGAAGTGATGTTTAAAGGAGACGGTATATTCTCGTTTCAAATACAACTCGAGCGTAGTTTAAATATCGATAAATTTTCTCAACCACTCGTTACATTCCCAAGCTGATAAAAACACCTCGCGCTATAAAAAACTACGCTCTCGTGATATTACTATACTGATAAAAAGGACGGGTGCAAAAGGATGGTGATAGACTACTCAGAGTTGACCCGCATCTGCCCGAAATCTAATTTTCCGCAACTGCTTATTGATACACTCATTGAGCGGTCTCACAAATGTAAATTTCGGAGCTCGGTGCATCTTGGGACGGATAATTCGCACGTGCTTATTTTCTGTTGGTCGAGCAATGTTCGGGCTTTGTAATTTGGGCGCCAATTTTTGCAGGGCCATGTCAAATACGGTCGAGTCTATCCGCCAATACTGATCCCGTACGTACCTACTTTGACGATTTAAGACTAGCTTCCAGGCTGTGGGAGGAGTACCTGGTGGGCTTATAAGCCACATTTAATATGATGGTTAACGAAGGCGTGTCAAGTAACTTCAAAAAGTCTGACTTTTGTGTCAATACAAGGAGCTGTTAGTTTTAGGTTATCTTCCTGCCTGCGTGCATGATGAGTTTGCTCCGTATTTTAGCCAAGTGTATTATGTACGGGTTTGACGTCACCATTCCGTGTTAAAGCTAAAATGGCCGTTGCCCATTTGGCATGCCGTCCTGCCATACTACAAATAAACCAACTTCCAACAGAAAGACTTAAACTGAATAGGCGAGCGAAGAGAGAGAAATTCAGTGCAAGTGCAAAGAGTACAGAAGACCAACTTGATATGTCAAAATACACGAATTAGAAAACAAAAACAACTTGGTTTAACTTATTACGAATAAGTTTATGGTGGTTTGACATGAAGCTATCGTGTTAAAGCCAAAATGTCCATTGCCTATTTGGCTTGCCATCTTATAATAATACAAATAAAGGCCAAAGCCGCTGAAAAAGAGATGCAGACAAATCAACTTTCAACAAAAAGACTGCGAAGCGAGCGAAATTCAGTGCGTTTGCAAGGAATACAGAAGAAAAACTTGGAATATCACACATTAGAAATCAAAACCGGACTCGTTTGATGTTTAAGGTAAGGTTTCTGTTCCGAAGTCAAAACAGCAAAGGAACAGAAATAAACTTTTGTAAGGTTTTTTTTTTTACCACAATGTCGCTGTACTGTTTAGTCCACGTGAAACCTTACTGCTGTATTCAACCTTTAGACACGTAAACAAAATTATAACAATAGCACAACATTCAAAATTATTAGAATAATATATTCTACAATACAGACTATACACTCGCTTACTTTCGGGGCTAAATTTTTCAGCATTCGTCAAGTCAAGTCGTTTCTTTTCCGTTCATCCTTTTGATGATACTCACACCACTTTCAAGATTTTAGATTTAAGATTGTCAATCTTGTCAGTCAGTATTTTATTTTTATTTTAAACAACCTTCCAGGCTTTCAAGGGCTCGCACGAGCCCTGAATTACTTAATCTGTTGGCCTGTAATAAGCACACTGAGACCATTACTTTTTACCATTTTTTAGCGATGTCGAGTAGCCAATCAGAATTCACCAATCTACGTATCGTACACTAAAGTAAAAATGTAAAATCATGTCAATACGACACTAAGGTTTCACATGGACTATACAGTATAGGAACATTGTGGTATATGAAGCGTTATAGGAGGGTTTCTTTGTGTTCCTTTGCTGTTTTGAATTCGGAGCGATTAAACCTTACCTTAAACGTTAATCGAGTTCGTTTTCTAATAAAGTAAAATTTCACAGCAAAAAAGACGATGACGAGTACCGTAAGTACCCCCAACAACGAAAACGGGCGAGCGTGTTAATTCATTGGCCGGCGGAAAGTTGAAATTGACACATTGTAACCTTGACTAACAATTTGCTGTGCGCGGTCATCTCAGTGGCAAGTCGTAAATTACATCATGCACATCATGCATGAAGTGGAGGGGGTTGCAGTGGACGCGGAATGCCCATGTGTTGGGCAGTGCGTCTGTTAGCCCTGCTTTTGGCATTCTAATGCTATAATAACTAAGGAGAATGGGAGGGGGAGGGCAGTGTGTCTTTTACCATTAAACCTGTGCTACACATAAACTAAACCTAAAAGGTGATTTTTTTTGGTTGTTTGTGATGGAGACCGAATCAGTTTTTGCAAAATCTTGAAAAAGGAGGATGGGCTGGAAGAGGGGGAGGGACAATATTTAATTCAACTAATCACCCAAAGTCAGCTACGTATTGCAAAGGAGAAGAAGGAAAGGATAGGAACGGGTAGGAGGATGGGATGGGAGGAAAGGGGATGGGAGAGGATGGGAGGAAAGGGGGAATAAGATTTTTCTATTACAGAAAGAAAAAAATTGCCTGTAGCTGTCAAAGTTTAAGCAACACCGACTGAATACTGGAAATCAACCACGGGCGAAACAAAGCCTCAGGCGAAGCCGGGTATGACTGCTAATAGCATAGTATAGATAAAAACACCAATCAGCGAGCGTAAAAATATACCTAAAAATATAGCATGGATGTGGAGGGTGTAGAGTGCTAGGTAGTGTTACCGTCGAGATGAGAATATCTTGACTTTTTCTCGACCCTCGGCTCGGTAGATAAGTCCATTTGCAAGTTGAGGTGACTGAAGACGAGATCGAGACGAGACGAGAAACAAATTTCATTAACTCGATTTTATCTCGAATTTTACGAAGATCGAAACATAACATGCGCCACAAGTTAACTCTGGCGATATGGAATTAACTTCGGGCTCCGCAATGGTTGCAACAAGCCTTTGTATCACCATATTCATGTTCTTGTTGGCTGACACGGACATACTCATCATGTGACAGAAATGGAAAAAATCATTAGTTTGGCGTCTCCCTCAAGGACGGCGTACACGCCTTCACCAACAGGTTCGTATACCTTGAGTCGATGGCTGGCAACAAGCGAGATCGACAGCTAAGTAGGTCACGTGTACCAGGCCATCATCGATTGAACGTATAGCAAACTGAAAATGAAACGAAAATGAAATGACTGCCAGTATGTCATTTGAAATAATAAATGTTTATGAAATAAATTACCGAAAATAATAGCTTATGACCTTTTCGTGAATTTTACGCAAATTTGGTTTTTTTGTATCGTATTTCTGCTACGCAAGTTTTCTAAAGCAATTGGAGCCCTGCTATTATTTCACGGTTTTTAGCTAATATTTTAGCCTACTTGCGTGAAAATGGATACTAATTTTTTTCCTTATATTCTATTCTTACTTCCCCCCGCCACTCACCTCCAGAAAAGTGGCCTAAGTTATTCTAAGAATACAGACTGAGCTACTATTAGTCACGGTAAAAACCGTAAAATACAAAAGAGTTTTAACACTTGTAATTTTTTTAATTTTCACCGACATTTCTTGTGGCGTTCGTCATTTGCGCACCCAGTAGTTAGGGGACGCCACGCTCAATACCGCCTGAATACCCAGCATGCATTACTTGTGTTACTTGTGTTACTTGTGTTACCATTCGTTGTAACGACTATGAATTGCGTAACCTGTTAATAAACTACGTCACTGTTTAAACCTAAGCATTATTGGTGTGGCTTCTTAACACTTATGGTGGAGAGATATGGTAAGGGGTAAATTAACCCAGGGGAAAGCGAAACCCCGAAGTGGTCGAACCCTGGGGGATCTGAGGAAATCCCCAGGGATTTTGAAAAGTTAAAAGTGGTGAGATATGCTCTTGTGCAAGTCGAGGGGAAGGAACCCCTGGGGTTTCGGTTAAAACACCCTCGGATGCATAACTCACTACATCATTTTCCCCTGGGATTTTAGAGGGTGGAATATTTTCCCTAGAGGTTTCTACTCTATACTTCCTCGGGGGTTCAGTACAAAATCCCCGGGGTTCGACCACCTCGACTTTTCCCTCGCCTTCTGTTTTCCCCCTGACCATAGCTCACCTTTTTTGCAACTCCAGGGTTTTTTCACCCAGGGAAAACGAAATCCCGGATCATATCTCTCCACTGTTAGTATTACGCACCTCAGGGACAAGATGTCGTAAGCCACCTCGAACATCAAACCCGTAAAATGGTTTAATAGAAAGCTATTAGTTAGACCATCACAAATACCAAACTGGAGCGATTGCTATACACTTAACAACAACTTAGTTACAGGACGTGCCGGGTTTATTTGAACTTACCATCTTTGCAGTGGTACCGACAAAGAGGGGGAGGGAGGTTAATATTTATGTAGAAAATCGTGCATGGTCTCCACCGAAACTTCTAAGACTTCCTTTAAACTTAACACCCTCACCCCTCTCCCCACGTTACAAGTGGACCATCCCTCAAATTAAAAGTTTGAAACCCCCTCTATAATGCCGTGCGTAACTCATTCTTTAGTGCTCCGTCTATGGAATAGTCTCCCTGAGTGTGTGGTATCTGTTCATTCCATTAACAATTTTAAAAATGAACTAAATGTATTTATTAACCCAGACATTATTTTAAAGTGATTACCATTTGATACAGAAATGTGTTTTGTTTTTTCACATGATTTATTTTAATTTGCCACTTTTGCGTCAGGTTTTCTGGTTGAAAATATATTTTGCATTATATTCTTGTTCTTTATTGATAATGGATGTTCAATTCCACAAATAGCAGAAGTTAAAATAAGGTGAACTTCTCGTTTCTGTATCTTCGTTCGGCTGAACCTGAGGTAGCCAGAAGTATTCGAGGTGTCGCAGTATGGGACTGTTCGTTTTATTCAAATGCCACCAATGTTGACCTTTACTTGAGACGACCATCCAGATAAATAACGAAACTAAAACTTCTCATTTGTTACGGGTAGCAACACTAGCAGAAGTACCCGGTTTCGCTCGGGTAGAGTAATTTTCCCTGTACTAAACATTTACCCTTAAATTCGTACGAAAGGAAATGAAATTGCAGTCCCCGGATGCTGTGACGGATATTTGCTTCAATTTCAACATTTGGTAAAAATTGATTCGGTCTTCATTCCTACCGAAATACGCACCACCCACTTCCAATCTATTTTTAGTTATTAAGACATTAGATTGAGAAAGCATTAGCTAATGCACGCACTTCCCACTAGGGTGGGCTGAAAAAAATTAAATTTTCGAAGTTGCCTTTTTAGCATAACTACCACACACACAAAAAAAAGATCAGTCTGAGTTCATGTCTTGGGTTGCTACAACAGCCTTCAAGTTTGACATTAGGCCTACATGTCAAAGGGCGGAACGGCCAAAAAAGCAAAAATGATGAATTGATTGTTTTAAAATTTGATTTTAACATTATTTCGTTTGGTAAATACATATACCATAAAAGGTAACCACAATTTCAAGGATTTTTATTTTTTTCCAGAAACTTGGTAATGAGGTTATGGGCCAAAATAGGCAGAAATGGCCATTTTAGCCTATCTTTGATGTTAAATTATACCCATAGTTTGGAACAAAAATTAAATTCCTTTTAATTACAGCATTGTTTACATGCATTTTTATTGTGTGGTTGTAATGCTAAACGGCAACTTTTCTGCACTATTACATTTTGAATATCAAAAATTTAATTTGTTCATCCCACCCTACTGCCCACCCACTCCCCGCCTACCCACAATTAAGAATAAATCTTAATGCAGCCGAAATCTTGGTTTTCCCTGGTATTCCTCCAAGTGGCACAAGCGCCTGTATTTAGTGTCAGTCCGTCCCTGGTGCTAACTAACGCGGGCGACCAAATTTTATTTAATCAGCTCATGTTAACAATATAGCTATCCTCAGTTTGCCCTTAAAGTTCAAAGGAAAATATGAAAATGAAGGAAGTTAACCCTGTACCACAAAAGCTATCCAATCGTCATCCTACGTCTTCTCGGTCAAAAAACAGATTCCAAGATGCAGCGCGAGCTTTGTGAAGGGTTTTTGAGGACCCTGACTAAACCGTACAAGTATAGCCCAGTGGTTAGCATCGTCGTTTCCCGACCGAGAGAATGGTGATTCGAATCCCGTGGCTGACACAAGGACGTGAAATAAAAGCTACCTGTTTAATTCATACAGTAGAGGTTTACAGCTTCGTTTTCTTTCATTTCACATTAAGCTTCGTTTTTCTTTATTTCACATTAACCCGCTATAGTAAAATCCCTCCAATCGGCATCGTACCACTTCCCGGTAAAATAAAAACAGTCCAAGATGCAGCGTGAACTTTGCAAAAGTCCCCGGGGACCCGAAACAAAGCGTGCAAGTACACACAGTGGTCAGCATCGTCGTCTCCAGTCCAGAAGAATGCCAGTTTGAGTCCCTCGACTGACACAAGTAACGTATCTTTAAAAAAAGCTACCTGATTAATTATTGATGTAACTAACGCAAGAGTCAAGCATGTGATATATCTGAAGCATTTTTCCTCACACGCTATTATGAGGAGTTCAGGTAGCCATAGTGCGTTTACCAGTCTAGTGAATGGCACCATGAGTTATTATTTGTGTGATTAGGCCAATATTTGAGTCAGTAGTCTACAAATTGCATTAGCGAATATTTAGTCTTAGAGTTTCTATAGGAAGATATTGAATTAATTCTCTAGCCCCCAGCTTTTCTAATAATATCGAATCCTTGATTAAAAAGTAATCTTCATACTAAAACATTATACGTATAACGAAGACTAAGATATCGTTTAAGGGCTTACCGTAATAGGAATTCGTTACATGAGCAGCAGTAGTCCAGTGTTAATACAAGTTAATGTCTTATCAATAACAGAGAGCAACAAGTCACGGACATCGTTCCAAGAAGATCGATACTACGAATAGTTTGTAACCACGACTACTACCATAAACACGTGTATCTTCATACATAAATGTGTGAGACGTGACGTCACCCACGTCAAGTTTGATTCATTGCTTTCAACAAAAAAAAACACGATCCGTAAAATGGTCTAGCTGTTAAACGGAGAAGTTATGTTGTTATGTAATAACTGTACTGTACGTAGAATGAGTAGTTTAACGTAATAACTGCAGTTAATGATTGAAAGAGGACCCTGATGAAGTCACTATCAGACAGATTAGCGTGAGACACTAAGGCACCCATTTTGATTATTTTCAGCCTTATTTTGGTCTCCTTGTTTCCCGGTTCGGATCCCTGGTTTTTCCCTATCGTTAGGGACGGACATCATTATTTATCTCGGGGGTGGATGAAATTGCGCAGGAGTTCATCAATTTTTAGGGCTCTGAGGGGTCATACACAGTTTAGACATATCGGGGGGGGGGGGGGAAGGAGGGGGGAGGGTAACCACACAAAACATGCAGCAATAACACTTTAAAAATGCCATAGCTTCTGGGGGAACCCCTTCCCCCCATCATGTACGTTTTGTAAGATATCCGGTGAATAGTTTTTAAACCCACTTCCTAAAAAGCCTTTGTACCATGAAGTATTTTTCATGTAGCGCGTGTTGTGAAGGGCACGGACATGCTGATTCGAAATGCCTTACTAGTGCCAATAGGCATTTCTTACATCAAAGATTATTCTACCGCCACGAATCGCGAGTTTTGGTCTAAAGGTGGTGTTTTAAAGAATGTTTTCAACAATATACTTTAAGTCATGGCTCGTAGTCCACACACTAGGGAAGTTGTGGACGTAAAATGCTATTTTTTAATTAGTCTATAGAAAATCATCCACACTGAGCCTGTAAAGGCATAAGAAAAGCTTACTTTTGTGATGGAGGGGGTTCAGTAAGAATATTTTTGGACCTTGGATGGGGGAGGGGCCGTATTTTTCAGAATCTTAGGAGAGGGTGGATCATCGAACATTTAGCGGTCACATTTAAAATTCCTCCCCCTCCCTCCCCCAAAACGTAAAGAAAGATATTAACCATGCACAAGTTCCCGAAATCGTAAAGATCGTTTTGACATTTAAATCGTCTTGATTAGATCTAAGTACAGTATCACTGGTGATTTTTCGTACTTTCACGTTATCTTTACTTCTTCTGTGTAATAGAAAGTACGTTCCAACAGCTCGTTAATAAAATTATTAAAAAATCCAAGGCAACACGACGTTTCGGGGACACGTAGCACCACGTCATCAAGTGAAAAAAATTTCAGCAAACAAACATCGTTACAAAATAACACAGAAAGACATGCCGACGCGCTTATAAAAAACTTACAGTTTATAAATCGCTAAAATCGTACCCAGACAATCCTCACAAAAAAGCAATGTCGTAGGAAAAACCACCTTTACCCTGCAAGTGCAGGAGCGAAGTGATCTCAATATCCCATTTTAATATTCTAAAAATAAATTTTTTAAACAATAATATTAAACTAAATTGAAGTTCAAAAATTAGCCTACTGAAGAAAAATTTTCAAAAATGTCGACTATTTTAAGTAATAACATGTAACTATTTTTTATTATTTTTAGGTTATTTTTTTATGAGACAATATATTTTAAGAATTAAATAAATATGCACAAATAGATGTAAATTATATAAAGGAAAGAGAAAAAAAGTCAAACAGCAAAAAAAATGGTACTCTATGTATAGCATAGTACAGTAAGCCACCTACGATTCGTCGAAATGGCGTGACCAGGATTCGAACTGCAACCCAATCCGTCCCCAAATTACTGACATAACGCCTTAGTACATAAATGTGGCTTAGTACACTACGTTATTTCTAGTGTATGGTTTCCGCTGTCTGACTGATTTTCCTTTTTACAACAATTTGTGTTTATTTTTTTAACGCTTCGTTTCGCTTTTGTATTCATTTGTATTCCTTCTCCATGGCTGCAAGCATTCTCGGTCGAATGGAGCCCTGGTTATTGATGTGACCTTAATAACTGGTTCATAGAGTCATCTTGTGCAATAGAGGAGTTGACTTACCGATAAAGGCGTTTATCAGCGATCTGGGTACGTATCTGGGGTCATGCCACTCCGACCAAACATATCTGCAGAAAGGTGGTTTACTTTATATTTATTTCTGATAGATTCGCGATTTGGCTTGTTTTCTGCTTTCCTTTATGCTTTAAAGAAATTTAGTAACTAAGGGATTAAAGAAAAACAGACTTTTGACCGGAAAATATTCATCCCTTGGAAATACAGGGCTATAACTTAGCAAGATAAAGGTTTCGTAGGAGTTGAGTTGTTTGATTACACACGATTCAATCGAAATTTGTTAGAGAATCTCGAATTGCCATTATAACAAGACAATTTAGGTGTCATTGGTAGTGTGCAGTATTGGGCCACGATTTTTGAACACTTCTTTTGCCACACAAACATTGATGCAGCACTTTTTCCTGGCCGAAACTCATTCGAACTATTTATAGCATAGAAACGTGCTTCAACAATGCAACGTTGTTGAAATACAATGGAAAGATGTTTGCATAAACATTGGCATCCACCAGGAACGACTAATCCGTATACGCAGAATTCAGCACAACATTTGAAATGTTCAAAATTCAATGCCCAATACTATACGTTTACACAGGTTTACTTCAGTAGGCATAATCCTTTAAAACACAGCAACTGTTGATTACCTAAACACACAATAACAAGTCGACAGCAATATTATAACCAAAATGTATTTATTTTCACAAAAACTGATGGTCCGTTCGCTGCCAAAAAAGGCAGTTTTAATAGTAAATATCATCGTCATCGTCGTTTTTTGCAGCTTTAAAACGTGTTTTCACAGTAAATATTCCTGTAAATCTTTTACCTTTACGCATTTAGTGTTTACTTTTACCCAGTTAGCACTGTAACGTTACAATATGTTTTTCAGCCAACAGGTCTGACAGCACTGCTACCAGTCACACGTAAGAAAATTTATTTATTTTTATTTATATTTTACAAGCAGCTGACAGTATATTTACAGCATTTATACAGCATTTTACAGTCAAAATGAACCGATACCTTGCATCTTATAATGTATTGGTGTCAGTTACTGTTTCGCTGAAACATGGTATTTGGTTTGTTTTCCTGGTCAGATAGCCTATAGGGTGTTGGACGAAGTATCATCGTCGTTACTAACGATATATTTCTGTAAGGAAGTGCTGAACACTCTTTTATGTTTTAGAAATCACAGTAGGCTATTACTGTATGGCTATTAAATTATAAACAAGTTTGTCACAACTTCTAAAACACAAGAATGTTCAATGCTGTCTATAATGATAAAATTACGATATTAAAGAATTTTTTGTTACTCTTAGTAAAAAGGATGACACTTCGCCCACTACCCTCAGCTCATTAAACCACGAGAACAAACCAAATGCCATGTTTCAATAAAACAGTAACTAACGCAGATTTCATTTTTTCAGTTTCCACGTTGTGTGTAGCCTATGCCGCCTTAGCCCTGAAAGTGGCAACGAGACGAAGGCAGGAAGTTCGTTTTGCTCACCACGCCAAGAGCGAGAGTAAAACGGAAGTCAGACACTCACCTACAGGTCCGCACCGCTTTGACCGAATTTGAGGCTCGCTCACATAAATTAGCACCATTCACTCATAATATTGGGTTCTCGTTAAACCTTTCCTGCCTAAATAAACAAACACTTGTTCATTTTACTCTCATGCCATTGCCTGCTCTCATGATAGATGGGTACAGAATGGGGGAAAAAACTAAGGATGAACGCAACTAAACCCCAACTAAACCAAGTGAACGCCTATTAGAATCTTGTGACCAACCTATATACAAATGGGAGTTTACAAAAACAGCATGCAGTTTAGCAACCTGCAGAACCTTGTTACAATGTTGATTTTATTGTTTCTTTACCACATTTTCTTTTAATATTGAGCTACTTTCGTCATATTGGAATGAGAAAATCACAGCAAGTTATCGTAGAAGTGGCATTGCATCCACAAAAAAAACATTCGTAATGCTTCGTGAACCATTTCGTTAATGCTAGATTGCCATGAAGAACTGATTCGTTCTGTTAAAATGAATACATAACTGATCCAACTATTTTTATAATACGCAGTCTTGTCTTAACTTCAATTTCTGACACCAAAACACGAAATACTTGTCTGTGAGGTAAGAAGTTGAAATGAGGGGTGGGGAGAGTTATAAACGTAAAACCATATTACACAAATTATCAGTAGTGTCTATAGAAACATAAATGATAGCAACAACCTTTGCTGTATTCCTAAAATTATGACGGTTGGTGGGTCAAAAAAGGCGTTTAGTTCTTATCTGGCTTTGTATGTGGCAGAACATTTTTACTCGTCATACTGGACAAATCAATGCCTTGGAAAATTGTGTTCACAACCCAAAAATCAGAGAAAAATTATAACAGTCAAAGAAATTAAACAAAACAGTAAATATTTAGCACAGCACTTAAAGGCACATAACTCCCTCCGGTATATTTTAACAGTTTTCCCCGGAAATAGTTTTATATAAATTCATTTACCTTTTATTTGATCGTCTAAGGGTATGATCCCGATGACAGATGTGGCACGTGTACACTAGTAAGCTTCTTTTTTACCAATCGTTCCGAAGAGTATCTCACTCCCGCCAGAAATCTTCTTGGGCTACTTTTAACGGTGACGTCACACGATGTTTACACGCCAAGTCTGTGATGTAGTGATTCATCGTGCACTTCAAGTCACGTGACTTGCCGCTTCTGAGAGAAAGCCAAGTGAGATGCCTTACTCGAGGCACGCAGCTTCAATCCCAGTTAACCTTGTCCTCAGCTTATCAGGAGAAATGGCGAGTGATGAACGCATTTATCTTTTCCACCAAGTAGATTTGCTACCGAATCGGTAAAGGAAAGGACAAAACGAGAATTGGCTCGACAATTAGGTTTATCCTATGTTTACCGCAAGAAAATAGGATTAAAGAAGGGGTGGGGCAGGGGTGGTGGGATCCTGACATGGTGACTGACAAAACCAAAGGCGGAGAAGAAATTAAATTACGGATTGAGTTTCAGACGTAAAGTCTCGTAGCACACATAAGGCCTAAGGGAAAAACGTTTAGCTGCAGTACCAATTAAATTGCAACTATAGGATCGGTCGGGAGAAGCTTTCTTTTTTTTTTTAAGGTACACTTAAAATAGACCCAATTTTATGCCTTTTATTTAAGCTGTGTGTAACGCCGATTT
>JAHWFP010038247.1:0-23303 GCA_023313725.1 Lithobius niger
GTTGCCATTGTGCATCCAACATCCTCTAGTGGGTTGCCATTGTGCATTCTCTAGTAATTAATATAAAAACCAAGAAGTTTACAAACATATATAAAAGCATTACGTTTCGAGGATTCGTCTCGTCACCAAGCGCGTAAAATCCACAGCACTTCGTCAAACACGCAAAAATACACTATTTAGGACGGCCTCAGCAATAAGCATTGGGTGACATCCTTAAAATAAACAATAGATACAAGTCAAAAGGACCTAAGTTATACCTCGCCGAAACAGGTAAGCCACAGGCAACCAATCCATCTCTCTCATGGGAGTGCAGAGAACATTTCTCTTCGCACTCGAAGGAAAAAGGTCGACTTGCTTTGGCCTGTGAGAGAAGAAAGGAGAGATGTGCCTTTGCTTACCTGATTTGGCCTGGTATAGCTTATAGGCACGTTTCACTTGTATATATTGGTTATTTTAAAGATGTCACCCAATGCTGAGGCTGTCACGAATTGTTAATTTTATGTTGTTTTACGAAGCTGTTGTGGATTTTATGCGCCTGAAAACAAGGTGAATTTAAGCTACTTTTTACTGCCTCCATAGATAGTAAATAGCGGCTTATCCACCTGAGGAAAAACATAGGTAGTAAATAGCAGCGTATCCACGTGAGGAAAAACATAGGTAGTAAACAGCGCTTATCCAACTAAGGAAAACGTAGGCAGTAAACAACGGCTTAGCAAGCTAAGGAAAAACGTAGGTAGTAAACAGCAGCTAATCCAACTAAAGAAAAACATAGGTACCGTAGTAAATAGCGGCTTATCCAGCTAAGGAAAAACATAGGTAGTAAATACCGGCTTATCCAGCTAAGGAAAAACATAGGTAGTAAACAGCGGCTTATCCAGCTAAGGAAAAACATAGGTAGTAAACAACAGCTTATCCAGCTGAGGAAAAACATAGGTACCATAGTAAATAGCGGCTAATCCAGTTAAGGAAAAACATAGGTAGTAAATACCGGCTTATCCAGCTAAGGAAAAACATAGGTAGTAAACAGCGGCTTATCCAGCTGAGGAAAAACATAGGTACCATAGTAAATAGCGGCTAATCCAGTTAAAGAAAAACGTAGGTAGTAACAATTTTTACTAACTACATTTATTAAGTCGAGACTAGTATCTATTTTGGGGAACGGGGGGGGGGGGGCCCGCGTGGTTTTTATCTCTTTTTTTTGTTTTTTTTTTGGGGGTTATTTATCGAGACCTCAACTTTTTTTTTTTGGGCCTTCAAACAAAAAAAAACTTTCTAGCTCTTGTTGCGCCGTTTTCCACATCACTGCATTCAACGTTTTTGGATTTCTGGGCTGTTGCCATCGTCGGATCCACCCCCCTGCCTCCTCCGTAAACTCGCTTTTCTCACTTGGTTGCACCCTCCCTCCTTAAAGTTAGGCAGGTGCGCGTGGATATTGTGTTGAGACGCGCACGTGCGACGCCAGCTGCTCCCCATCGACTTCCTTGGCTCGAGGCGACGAACGCTACAGACGCCATCCCCCGGGCGCGAGCCAAAGAGAAAGCAACAGCAGTGCGAGGCGCGTGAAGCTTAATGCAGGCATTCACGCGCGCTTATGTTAATGCTCATTAAAAACGGTCCTGGCCGCCAACGCCGCTCAAATTCTTGGCATCTTGCTTGACAAGTTGGCGGGAAAGATGATGACAGGGGCTGGGGACACGAAGTCACGTAATGACATCATTTCCTGCGAGTAGACTCACTATCTAATTTGTGAAAGATGAAATTTTGGGTGTTGCGGGAGACAGAGCATCAACAGCCTTTGGGCCGCTACTGGATCTAGTTTCAACAGAGCTTTGAAAGTATAACCACCTCGTTTTGAGTACTCAAAGTGCTAATAATAAGTAATTCCAGAGTGTTCCCAAAGTCAAAACGTTATGAGTCCTTATGACAAATGATCTGAAGCAGGTGGATAAATGTATTGCTGCTGCTAAAAGGGCTAATAATTATAATCCTTGGCCACATCAAAAGACACTTTCACTACCATGATGCTAACACCTTGCGAACCCTGTATACGGTGTATGTCCGCCCGCCTTTGCAGTTTGCTGTCCAGGTTTGGAGGCCCGTCCTGCAAAAGGACATCCAGATTCTTGAGGCGGTTCAGGGTAGAGCCACAACATTGGTTCCTGACTTAGGGACCCTTAATTACGGGCAAAGACTGTCCAAACTGAAATTTACTACACTGGAGGACCGGCGGTAGTGACCTCCTTTTGGTCTACACGATTCTGAACAGGTCTGAGGGTACTGACCTTTCTACCTTCTTTAGTCCATCTCCCGGTTGAATACTAGAACGTACTTCTTCGCAAATCGTGTCATCCAAAGATGGAACGCTTTACCCGACTGGGTAGTCGAAGCTCCTAGTTGCAACTCGTGTAAGGTTCGTTATGACGCCCTGACTGTAGCCTCTCTGACTGTATTTTGCGGTCATTCTAAGTAATTCACTTCTGTCTGTAAATGTGATATTATTATTACTGCTTGCCTACACAAATCAGGTCCGACCTCGGATATTAACAGCGGCTTCTTACCTGAAATTGCAAGAGAGTTCAGTACTAGGAAACAGGATTTGGACCTGTTGCAGGCGGAGCGGATAGAAATTTATTTTAAATTTGTATTTACTCTCATTTTAATAACTTTGCAATACTTACTAATGTTCCTCAAAAATTATACCTTTTGGTGTGAAGCTCTTTGCTGGTCCTTTTCACATTTTACCTTCTTTTTTTTTATTGTAGATAGGCCTAAGCTACGTTTCATCTTAATTTTATGAGGTTTTCGTTTGCTCCCACATATAGTTTCTGTTTCGTCATTTGCAGCCTTTCTGCCATCGCCCCCGTCTAATTTAAGAAAAATGCCATGTTAGCCGCCGTGGTTAGGCTGGCAAAGAGCAAAGAGCGCCATTAATGCTTACATTGTTTATACTTATTGCAGAGTATACAGCGCCTTAAGGCTGAGTCGGGCAGATGACCGGGTAAGGTTAACGCTCGGTAAAACCATTGACCCTTTGAGCACCCAGTGTCTGCCTAGATGAGACACTGGATGGGCCCGGTGTCGTGCCTTGGCCCAAGAACATCGGCTCGGGTGGAGGTTCTCCCCAGTTTGTAGGTGCAGCATGCGCGCGGAAACAGTTGAACACTTTTTTTGGCTTTCATAACCGCCTGCTCCTTAAAAAATAACCGTTTCGTTGTGTTTTGGAAGACTCACGTTGCGTGAGCGACTGAGCGTATCTCAGCCGGCCTAGCTCGTGCAGCCGTCATCGCCTGGGCTTGGGCTTAGACTGCACCTAACTCAGCCTGGTTAGGCCTAGTTAAAATCTCTATGGTCGACTAACAAGATGGCTATGTGCTGTTCGCTGAGCCAGGATTCCAGTCAGTGATCAATTGAAGACGAATTACTGCGTCAAAACAACGTGCAGGTTGGACTATTTTCAGTAAAGACATGATTATTTATTTATTATTAATATTTTTTGCTTTTTCTGTGATTACTGTGATTTTTAACTTACTGTTTTAGTGTTAGTGTGTTTCTGATAACGGAATGTTTTTGTTATTTGTCATCATTTTTTTGCACACAAGTAGCTGCATTTAACTGCAGTCACCATGTTAGTGTTTTTGTGTTCCTCACAACAAATGATGTTTTTAATTTTTTTTTTTTACTATTATTATTTTATTTGAAAAATGCACACAAGTAGGTGGGGTTAATGAAATTATTGTTGTAGTGAGTCTTTATAATTTGAAATACCGTACAATAAAGAAAGAAGTTGGTATTTAACACAGGCGTAATTGTTTTTCGTTTGCTAAATTGCGTCAATTTTTTACGGTTTCTTAAAAAACCGTAACTGAACCGAAACCAACCGTAGTTTTGGCAAAAAAAAACGAAAACAAACTTGAATACCGAAACCGATCCTTCCCTAGTAGGAACTAGGAAGCCATATTACCACACTGCGGTATAGAGGAAACATCGTAATTATCGTAAACATCCTAAAACTAACCATCGTAAATCAAAATTACGTCATAAATCGAAAATCGAAAGCATAAATCAAACTCGAACTATAGATACCGTAAATCGAAATTACTTCGGGGAATCGTTCTGCGGAAAGAAAACAGAAATTATCACATCGAATGCCACTCGTGCTTTTATGAAACCGACAATTTCTGTGCTTCAGCATTCATCTCTGTTTCAACTAATTTCCCAAGACCTTCGGTAACAGGAATATAAGTCAGGAAAGGAATTTCGTTGACAAATTATTGGTTTCCCAGAAGCACATCGGGGTAACACAGCCGAAAAGAAATGATAAACATACTTCAAAATTCCGATCGGCAAAGCAAAAGCAAACAATGTTTCATTTTCGGATACGTTATCCAATTCGTATCCTTTATCAAACGGCCTCACATCTAGACAACAAATACAAGATGACGGAACGAGATTATTTCTTTTTGGTTTGCGGGATTCCCCAGTTCGTTTGCCGGATTAGAATTTTTATGCGTGAACTCCTCCAGCATCGAAGTGAAGAAACTATACTACCTACACTGTTTTTCAAGAAAATAAATTTTTTTTCCCACAATTTTTGCAACAAATCTAACAAACTGTCTGCACTGTTAAACTTTAATGAAATTTTTCTGTTTCCGTTAAAGATGTAAGTAAGGATAGTATTTTTTTCCCTTGAAAAAATGAGCTTAGTTATGTTTCTTGTGGCCAGACGGACGGATTTGTCAAGGTCACTGCATCCCAGATCAACCCAATTTTAGGGTCACTGAGTCGAAAAAAAAAGTGAATCGGGCCAACCCAGATTAGCTAACTTATTTTCCAGTGTTTTAGAAAAACTCCTGGCTTTTCCGTGACCTTTTTCAGAGTTTTCCAGATCGCCAGACGTACTGGAGCTGCTCCTACTTCTCACGACAAGCTTCACTGCGTAACACCCCAGCCACGCACGCAGCCTGCGTATAAAGGGGGTCAGAAAGGGGTTTGAGACGCTTGAGGGATTTGAGACTCTTACGCAAACGGTTGGTCTGTCCGTGTGTCTGTTCGCGTTATAACGTTTGAACGAATTATCCGATTTGTATCAAATTTTTCACACATATTCTATGCCACAATTCTAGATCTAAGTTCGAAAATGGGTCGAAAATGGGTCGAAAATGGGTTCGAAAATGGGTATTCCGGGGAAAACCTCCACTGGAATAACTTTTGAAGAAAAATAGTGCAAAACGACGTAGAAAAAAGGTGAGATTCGCGATCGTGTTGACGCTTGTGTTTCGATGCATTTTGCACTGAACGAATGGCCGAACTTCGCATCGAAATACAGAACGGACGTTTCAAACTTATTAAATTTATTGTGGCCTAATGTGATGTTGAAAAAAGGACTAAGTCCTATTCTTTGCAAAAAAGAAGCTAAGTATTCACTATTCGATGCAAAAAGGAGCAAGTATTCACTATTCTATGCAAAGATAAGCTAAGTGGTTGTTTATTTTTTATAAATAAAAATACTTTATTACGACGGCTCGAAGTTCATGGTGAACTTGTGTGTGCCGCATAAAACAAGTACAATGGAATAGCACATGATACAAATAATGGGGGGGGGGGGGGGTGATATTGAACACAATATTTGTTGGCAGGTACTATGATGAACATTAATCCATAGGAGCCATCCGAACAAAAAGAAACAATAATCACTAAATGTTTAAATCCAAATTTTTATACGTATGTATATATTTTTTAAATCGGTCCGTACGTCAAACTGAGCAGTGCTTAATCGTATTCTAAGTAGTCGAATAGTTTATTTTTAATCTCATTTATCGCACCAATTTGTAGCAGTTCAATCGGGATTCATTAAATATAGTAGGGATTTTATATTTGTTTGTTCGTTTGCCAATTGATTCTTGGCAAAAGGTACTTCATATCTATAAGTGGTTTTCCTGAAATAATTATTCTTTAGATTTGAGCTTAATTTGAGGTCACAAGTGAAAGTTTATCAGTTATTCGTTGTAAAAAGGGCATAATTGATTAGATTTCTAATTAAAATAAAAAAAAAATACCAGATGTACTGGAATAGGATTGCTTAAAATTGACTACCTATAGGATTACTAAGTATATGGTAAAAATGTTTTTTCCTTCCTCTGATTGGTTTAAAATCTGTATTATAATATAATTTTATTTTGTGAGTTACTGAAAACAATTTTTTTTACTTAAGCCCTGCTTTTCATATAAGTCCTCAATCATACTATGTACGCTATACATGTGACTTTAGGGGCCGTTCAAGTATTACGTCATCAACAAATTGGCCCTCCTCCCCCTCGTCATCGATCGTTATGAATTGATCAACCCCCCTCCCCTCCAGTATTACGTTATTTCTAACTCGATCCCTCCTAAGAGTTTTCTTTGTATTTCCCTGTGTTTTTGTGAGGACCTTTTTTTTTGCGCTTTTCCACCCTTATATTGGGATAACGGTGCTTGCGTCATCAGCTGGCCACCCTCCCCTCTCCCCTCGTCATCAATCGTCACCAGCGGCCACCCCCCCCCCCCCTTCTCTATGACTTAATACTTGAACGTCCCCTTAATTTAACCCAGGTTTCTAATGAAGACGGGGTTTGGGGCCGGATTTTTCCGACATCAACAGCTGCGTATCGGTTGGCTTAGCATGAATTATCGGCTTGTCTCTTCAGGCTACGCAAGCTTCATAAAAATGTCTTTCATTTATTTTCTAATTTTTTGGTAAATCCCTCAACCGCGTAAGACCCCCATCGTCTTCTTTCGTGTTGTTTCAGCGAAAGTCCGCGATTGCCACACGCAAAGAAAGCTGGGAAAAATCCAATTCCCCGAAGAGCGCTAAGGTTTGATAGTTCATTCACCCGCCGCTTGCGCCAACTACCCAACCAGATGGTGGCGCGGCGAACGGGGCAAATGGTAGAGAGATGCTCCACGGAAAACCGCTCGCTCCGACTCAATTTCGTAATGGCAGCTGCTTAAGCGGCATTAACTTGCTAATTTCATGGGGAAAAGGATTTAAACTTGATTTAATAAAATTAATTATTTCCGTATTTCCACGGTTCGTCCATTAAGTGCGTGCGGTTGTGCTCGCACCTCGAAAAGAACAAGGCGGAGGGATACCATTTTCCTAGGGTGAGCCGGCCCATTCATGTGCGAAGGGGGTTGAGGGCGATTTATTTTACCCAGTACGAACCTAAAACTTAAATTACTGTAAGGAAGAAAGACAACACAAATATTAAACAAGAACACAGCTGTGAAGCTTGGTTTTGTATGGTATGGCATGTAGAGTTGTTGAAAATTTGCAGGCTAAGGCTATATTGTGCATTGGACTGCACTGGTAGGGGACCCCCGCCTCTCCCCCCAAAAAGAAAAGGTACGATTTTTGCGTGGCTGGAAAAAAGGGCAGAATTTTATGGTAATTAAAACAATGGTAATTAAACAATGATAATTAAAAACAATGGCAGAATTATTGGCGGTGGCGCGCCAGAATCACAAACTCACCAGCAACGACGCATGTAGGTTTTGATTTTTGGCTAGTGGCATCGGCGCACACCTACAGATATTGGGACAGCAGCTGCTGATACTAATAGATGAATGTACTCGGAACGGAACCCAATGTTTATTTATCCAAACAACTAACAACGTAAATGTTTAATAAATGGGACATAATTTAAATTTATATTTTTCGTGCTAGATTCACGCAAATAAAGTGTGTCATATCAAAGCACAAAAGAAATATTTGTACCAAATTTTGAATACCATTCCACCCACCATTTACCCATTCTGCCACCATTTACATATTGAGTACAACCTTCGTCTACGTACGGTGAGTGAGGTTAAAGTCCTGGCGGACGCGTACGTCTGGAGGCGAGGAACCACGGTAGGGGGGGGGGGGGGGGGAGAGTTGCGACGTAATGGCACGTCGACAGCAACTTCATTAGCGCCAACCTCAGTCACATTGCAGTGGTCCGGGGTTGCCAGTGCGCCACACATTACAGAGGTGTTAAACAAACCCCAAATCTTATCTTATCATGCCATAGTGGGGGACGCGAGGAACATTGATAAGCAAGTTGGAACGTCACCGAGGCATCGTCACGTTGGCTGTCCCAGTCTCGCTCCCGATTCAGTTAACATGTCTCTCCAAGACCAATTTCGGCAACTTTAATTTGATATTTCAAAACTCAGAACAGGGCTTTTTTTAAGGAATACGAAATGAGGCTCCCAATTGTGAAAAAGGCACGACTCTGAGGCCATAGGGCAAGCAAACATGAAAGAGGGTGGGGGAGAATTGAACAAATTTGTGGACTTAAAATCAAATTTTCAGAAATTTTACATTTAAAATTTGTTTTATTATATTAATACCCTGTGTCATGCCCAGAAAATAGTACCATTAAAGTAAAACTGTATTATTCATCTTGGAATTCGCAATTAGAAATTTCGGAAAACAACCGGTGATGAACGAATTGCACATATGTAGTAATTTTATCTTTTACAGAAATGATTTTAGGTTTGTTTTTTTTTTAAACGAAAAACGGAATTCGAACTTTAACGAAAGGGCCACAACGACTGGTGCCCCACTGGTCCATGATGTTGACTGGTGCTCCAATCGTGAAGGCGGGTGCTCCACTTGGAGCATCAGTTAGTGTGCTAAAAAAAATGCCCTGGTCCGGAGACCTTTCCACCTCAAGTCCTCAACAATCGGTCAGTAAGAAAAGGTAGCTCAGGATGAAACGATAAATAAAATAAACAAACACCGCCTTTCCTCCTCCAGCGAATACCAGGGTTCAGACAATTTTTTTATTCTTAATTTCCCTGACCTTTCAAGGTTTTCCAGATGCATCCAATGGCAATTTCCAGGTGTTTACAAGATGTTTAGTTAGGGAAATGGGCAGTAGCTCATGTTTTTTGTTAATATTTGTACGAAAATAATCCAACACCCAGAAAAGAGCTGTTTAGGGATTAGTCCAGACGGGACATTTTCATTACAGATATTGGAACCAGCCTAAGATTTGATTTATTGAAGTAATATCTAAAATACTTGGACATATTAAGCACAATTAAAATATTGGCTACTAGCCTAGGATTTTGTTTGTGATCTGCTACTTCATGGAACTTACAAATCAGACACAAAGACATTTTTTTTCAAATTTCCCTGTCTCTTCCCTGATTTTCAAAGAAATTCTTGTTTTCCCTGAAATTTCCTTGAGATTTTGGCTCCATTTTCATTTTCCCCGAGATTTTCTGGTTTTCCAGGTTTTGTCTGAACCCTGAATACATAAATTCTGACAAACATAACACCCAAACCAACAACTTAAAAAACTAACAAAACCGATTTTCGGTGCAACTTAAAGAACGAGTCGTTTCTTCAACAATAACATTAGCGCGCTGTACTACACTCTTTCCTAGACTGGCGTTATTGGACATCAAATCGTAATGGAATTGCTTTCCTTTTAAATAGCATCCGGTAGTACCTAATCTAGTATAAAAGTCTATAAAAAAGATACTTACACAGTCGGGCCATAAACTGTTTTATGAATACTTTCGTTTTACGGAGGTTCTTTTTCCCAGAGAAAAACCTTTCTCCGTTCCCCCGTTGAGCTTTAAGTGTTACGCAAAGTGGTTCTCCCAATACTCGCCCGGAGACGAACCAATCGAGAATTAATTGGCACGCACTGTTTAGCACCCCAAACACCCAGATTTCGACGATTGAGCATAAACTGAGGATGTCGTCAATTGTAGCCGACATTTTATGGAAGATAAACTTGAAATTGCCTGTTTCACAAGCTTGCGCACCTAAAATTAAAAATAAATTGATCTTATCAACGAACTAAACTTTTAGTACAGACTGGAGTAACGTATTTCCGTATTAAGTAACATTAACCAAGTCAAGTTACCTTTCCGTCTTGTTATTCTAAGGCTGTTGGAAACGTGGCTTCGGGGTTTATCTTATACCGTTCACAACTTGACTGTGAAGCGAGACTAGGTGAGATTCAGCCCCTCAACCCTCGCTTCAGCCTAACGGAGAATTAGCCTAATGATGTCCATTCACATGACGTTAGAAAGCCAGCCAACGCAGTGGTCCAGTTTCGTAAAGATGTTGTATTTGCTCGCCTTGATTCACGGGGCTTGGTGGCTTGTGACTTGATGGCTACAGCCGTAGGTTTCCGGGCATGGCAAATTTGATGAATTTCGGGGGCAATTTCTAAGTTGAGGTCCCAAAAGTGATGTTGACCAGTTGGGGAGTCGAAATTGGAATGCCTGCACCAAGCCATGGCCGCACGGGCCATCAAGTCACCAAGACCTCCACGCCCTGATACAATGGTGTGGGTTACAAATAGTGCAAAGGGACTGTTGTTACAATGAAGTTGGTTCACAAAATGGTTTATAACATGGCCGAATTGTTGGTAATGATGAGTTGGTCTTGCAGTTGATTGTAGCAAGTCCAAAACTTGATCGGTATTGTAGCCACCACTGACCTTGATAATGGCAGCGCCCACAGGGCGGGTGCTGCAACTGATGGGGGTGAAAGAGAGACGGGAGTTTTTAGAGTTGTGGTTGCTAAACTGGGATGAGGTTCTGGTCCAAATCCTAACGTTCAGAGCTTCTATAAACCTAAAGTGGAGTAGTGTTACCCCAAAAGTGGTTCAGATTCATGAGGTGGAACCTTAGCGGTGGGCTGGGTCCAATTTTGGGGAACCGAAATTGTCCGCATTTACAAAAACTGGAACCAACCCGCAGGGCACTGCAACGTCTGAACTGACAACCGAACTACTCCGTACCCGCAAATGTGTGTTATAATACAATCCGACCCGATCAACACGCGGTTTAGCCGCTTGCTTGCTAATGATTTATTGGGGCCTTGGCCCGTGACCATGCGCCCACCCAAGCCATATAAAGGTACAGTTACATAATTGCATCAGCACGTCATTTACATCAACACATCATCATCACCATCGTCACCCCTAGCATATGCACAAGAGGACACCGCTAAACCGTTTAGGTTAACCGCTAAATAAAGATCTAATAAAGGCATTGATTACGGGAAAAAAAAAACTTGGAAACAAAAGAAAGCTACACGAAGACATAGTTATAATTCAACAAACGCCGTTCTTTAGTTGATTATTACATTTAGGGCTAAAAAGGGGTTATATGATTGAAGTTTCATTTTACTTGTTAAAACTACACGGATAAAAATTGGTGATTTTTAATTGAAATAATCAAATGTACAATTCATAAAATTGCATCTGTTTAAGTGCTGTTGTGCTTTACCAATCATATACGTTACGTAAAGCACAACAGCACTTAAACAGATGGAATTTTCTCAATTGCACATTTGATTATTTCAATTAAAAATCACCAATTTTTATCCGTGTACATTTTAACAAGTAAAATGAAACTTCAATCATATAACCCCTCTTTTTACGGCACACTTGACGTTTTTGTTTGTAATTTTATTTTAGTTACTTAAAAAAAGGTTTAAAAAATCTTGACAGCATGCGTCCATTCCTCCTCCTCAAGCGTGCAATTGCTGTCTGTTCGGTTTGTTGTGCTATTGACGGCGACTTTCAAGTCTTGCAGTTTCTACCTCAATTGGCCTTGCGTGAAGAGGAATCAAGGGGAAAAAAAAGCAAATAGCCACGTTAGTTTCGCATTTTCTACGACACGTGGTTATCAGTGGTTATTTATTTTAGCTGCGGTTTACCCGTGAGTTACCCGACACCCCTCGTAATTTTATTTTTTATAACCCCAGCTATCCCCAAACCGCACCATTTATTATTTTTGGAACTGACCTGACCCGGAACCGACCCGAACTGCATCGAACCGCGGTTTTACCCCATCCGCACCCACGTCTAGGTTGGACTTACTAGATCGGGTCAGAAAGTGATTCAAGAGGAATGAATGTTTGGCTCGGTCTAGGTTTGGCTAAAGCCAAATGTACTGATGAATTTAAGTTTAAATGGTTATTAGTGGAAGCTTTGAAAGGGTCGGGATGCTGTTCACGCAAGCTGGGGACGCACTAATTTCAGGAATTGCAACCTCTTCTCAAAATGCAATAAATGATGGTTAAAACGCTGGCCTTTTCTTGGTTTTAATTTTGTTGTAATTGTTTTATTTAGTTAGTTTTGGTGTGTTGATATCACTCTTTTGAAGGGCCGAACCACTCTCAACTTGGTGGCGTCTTCACCAGTTTTTTGGCTTTGTTTATTTTGCGTTGTTTTTAGAGTTGGTTTATTTTTCGTGAATTGGACGTGAATACAATTTCTTTGGCAACGTTGTTTTACACTAGTGTGTGTCTAGGCATGCACGTCAGTATACGCGTTGTCATTGTCCGAACTTTGGCTGTCCAATGAGAAACGATGCCGACAATATTAACAATGGTTATAACAATATCTTCGTACTTACGCGTCATCCCACGCCATCCTCGTTACACCCCTAGGCTCCAAGCCATAAAAGGTACGCAGTTCGTATCGTATTGCAGCCATTCGTCCAATTTCATAGCTGGAAGCCTTCCCATTATCTCGATATCAATGAATAATCACCCAATGAAAATTAACATGGGGATGAGCGGACTAGAATTAGCTAGCTAGCTAGCTAGCTAGTTACACATTTTCAACGTTATTGAGGGTCAGATTTTGCATTGAAAGCAGCTTAGCTGGCATTCCTACACGAGTTAATTTTTGTCAGGCGGGTCATTGCTCTTGATTTCAACACAATTTAAGCTTTTGTACCTCATTATTATTTTTCACCAAGTACCTGAAATGTGCCCAACTATGCTTCAAGATATAAGACACTGACGCTATGGCGCGGCGCTACAATGGTTTACAACCTCGACAATTGAATTGATGTGATGTTTGTTGTGATGATTGTTGCCTAACTTGGCACGACACACTAGCGTGTGTCTAGATACAATGGCCCGATAATTGAACACCAACAAGTTGATTTAGCAGGTTGCTGCTACGTTGTCCCAATAAAATGCTACCAACACAGTGGTTTAGCATGTTGCTATTTCGTTGTCCCAATAAAGTGCTACCAACAGGAAGTGGACTTCGGCAAAGTCTGCTTTTGTCCGTAAAGTAGTCTCAACATGTGGATTCACCAGGCTGCTGCTGCTTTGTCCCAACAAAGTGCTACCAACACATTGAATTAGAAGGTTACTATTAAGCTAGCCCAATAATGTGCTGTCAACACATTGGTTTAGCAGGTTACTATTACGTTAGCTCAATAAAGTGCTACCAACACATTGGTTTAACAGGCTACTACTGCATTGGCCCAATAAAGTGCTACAAACACATTGGTTTAGCAGGTTACTATTATGTCGGCCCATTAAATTGGTACCAACATGTTAATTTACCAGGTTACTACGTTGTCCCAATAAAGTGCTACCAACTGGAAGGGGACTTTGGCAAAGTCGGTTATAGACCTGCCGATCGGAATTCATTTTGGCCTTTTCTGAAATAAGCTCGACTACTACCATGGTTGGAGGTTTCCCGATTGGATCCTGGGTATCACCCTGCCCCATTTGGTGATACGGTGATGACATGCGGTCATTGTGACAATCAATCCAAACGTTGTAAATTAAAGCGAAAGTGCGAGCATGTACATTCTTTTCATGGCAGCAATGAAAAAGGGGAGCAGGCTCATTCTAGACACAGTAGCAATGAAACAGGGGGAGCAGAGTCATTCTTTTTACGTCACCAATAAAAAAGGGAAAACATGTTCATACTTTACACGGTAGAAATGAAAAAGCCAAACTGAGAGCGAGCGAGCGAGCATGATCATTCTTTTCACAGCAGCAATGAAAAAGGGCGAGCAATAGGCCATCAGCAACAAAGTTACAATCAGTACCAAAGAAATTTTCATGACATTGTTGACGATAAATTATGGGCTATCAAACTCTAGGCCCCAACTCTCTCCTCCGAGGTTCCCTTATGCTGCGCTCTTTGTGCTGTAAATAAATTCATAAAAAAAAAGCAGCGAGCGACAAAACAGCGCAACGTCCTAACAGTGCATCGACAAAAAAGCGCGAAACGTTGTTTCAAAACGATGATATTTCGAGCATTGTTACTGAAGCGCTCATCAGATCAGTGTACAAAACTAGTGCTCCACAAGGGGGGGGGGGGGGTTGTTCCTTGCGGGTGCTTGTCTGTCGTACTTATTTAGGAAAAAAAGTTGTTTTAAAGCGGGATGTTCTGGGCTTTGGGTACAAAATGGCAGGTTTGAAGTAAAAAAGTTTGGCCAACATTACAGCGGAAGAGGCAGAAAAATAACTGGTAGAAAACATGGGTAGGGAATTAAAAAGAGTGAACGGAGAAAAAAAGACTTGTCCATAAAATAAAGTAAAACTAACACAACGGAAAAACTCAAATCAGACAAAGACCCAGCTAAAGTATGCAAATATGCACGAGACAGATTTGCATACTCTCGCCTGGACAATCATCGCAGCGGTGGGTTAAAAAGTGAGAACCGTGAGTTTTCACCAATAAATAATTTATACCACGGTTGGGACGTCAAGCTAACTCGTATTCAATTAGAACGTGTTTGTGTTGTGTTTTGTGAAAACTGCTTCAAGAAATACGGGAGTCAATCAGAATGTCGATATGAATGAAGGTCATCCCATTTTAGTTTGTGGATGGGGAGGTGGGTGTTGGACGGACAAGTCCCTTGGCAGCTCAAGTTTGTGGAGGGAGGGGGGATGGGGTTAGACATACGCGTCGTTTGGGAAGGTTTGCCTGGTAAACTCGCTCGTGTTTTCGAAGTTGTTGGGAGTGAATAAACTTCGATATGTGAGGCAGCAAGGATAGAAACAAACACATTACGGACATTCCGGCAAGGTAATCAATTCTTTTTGTGCGTTTGTAGTTTGAGAATTGTTTCAAAACGTACGGTAATAAGGTGTATCGGTATGAATGAAGGTCATTCCATTTTAGTTTGTGGATGGGGGGAGGGGAGTTAGACGGAGTGAATAAACTTAGCTGTGGGCCAAACATGCGAGAGTTGGCAGCGAAAGGATTTCATTCGGGATATTACGTTAAGTTAAGTAATTTCCGTTGTACGTTTTTATTGCATTACGTTTTTGGACGCAGTATTTTGTTGTTGGTGTGTGCGTTCCCGGTCGCGTGTTCCGGAAGTGTCAAAAGTGTGGGTTATCAGAAAATGTGTGCGGTAACTTGATAACGCACACTTCCGGTCACGGTTAATGGGATTTAACCTTCTGAAATTTAGTGTGGTGTTGAGTTAGCGTGACATCACAGCCATGGTATATATGTCTTATTGTCTGGACCGTTTTATTGTCCCCTTCATCCGCAGTTTGCATTATACGGAACTTTTTTTTTTTGCCTTATTTTTTGCCCTAAGTAATACAGAAGAAGCGCCCGAAGGCAACAAATTATGCCTCCCTCCCGCCAACTCCCCCACCAGCACATACAAATTGGTATTAGTTGAATGCAACTTGTGGAGTACTAACTTCTTACTTTGAGCTTTTAACTTTAACTTTTAACTTTAACTTTTAACTTTATTAATGACGTCAATGCGCCCAAAGGGCATTATATGACGCGGGCATGGAACGGAATACAAACAACAATACAGAAAATATTAACATACAAGATATAAACTTAACAATAACATCTTCCCTTGATCTGGTTAAAACTAACATGCTTCTATGTAGTAACAACATTAACTACCTACTCACCATGCATCATTTTGGCATTCAGACAAAACTATCCGAACAGAAAAATTTCTGGTCCAGTTCACAATTTTGAGACAGAGTATAAATTAGAACAGTAATGAGGAGCTGAGGAAAGCACTGGCAATTCTCGAAAAGCCATCATTTTTAAACAACTTTCTGCTCTGTTCAATCGCACCCTGTTTTATCCAAGCTAGTTCGTCGTCGCGCTACGTAGCCGCGTGCAGTGGTGCCCGGGGGGGGGGGGGGGGCGAAAAAATGAGTAGGGAGACCCCACACGCGGGTATTTGGGGGGGGGGGGGGGTAGTTTAACTATTGTAACAGCAACAACAACACATCACCAGTCACCGCAACACAACACAACCTGTCAACAGTCAACACAGCACATCAATTTAGAAAACTATTTTAAAAAACATGTTTTAGTTTATAATTTTATGCACGGTTAAATATTGATTGAAAACAGAACAGTAGATGCTGTTGCTGCAGCACCCGACTGTTGTGACGGAACAGAAATAAAGCGTATGGAAATAACATGGCCGAAAGTGTGTATGTGTTGGGGGGGGGGGGAGGGGGGTTTTTGACACCCAACCTAGTCGAAGTCAGAAATACGGGAAGTACCATTTTTAAATAGGGGGGATGCGTTTGATATTGGGGGGGGAAGCAACTCCTTACTGGGCCAGGGGGGGGGGATAGGCACCGATGGCCGCGTCTGCTGATGCGCCGTCGCGCAGATATGACGTCACTGTTTTGTGGTGCGCCGTTGTTTCTGCGCTGTTTTGACGGGATGTCACCTCCCCACCCTCTCCCTCAACGCTAGCTACGGCCTTGCAGATGAGGTAAAGGTCGAAGCAGTTATATAAAAAAAAAAACACACCCCGTTTAATTCTATCTTATACTCCTGTCGGCTCCACTACCGTTTTTTGCCGTGAAGGGTTAATCAGGCCGGATTTAAAGTGTGCTATCTAATTGTAATGTAGATTAATCGTGCTTCTGGATGCTCGCGTTCGTGTATCTCGCAGTGCCAATTGGCGGGATTGGGCGGAGGCGACGGACGCCTAGACTGCATGTTAATCACGTGCGCCATCTCGTTCGCTTCGGAATTAGTTGTGTCATGAAGCCTCCGCCTCGTTATCGGTGCCATTAATTATCACCCGGCCGTGGTTTCGGTGCATTAATTTACGGCCAAGAGGCACTAGCGCCACGGCAAGAAATTGTGGCACACACGGAAAACCGGAAGTGAACGAGCCGCAGCCGGAAGTTGGTTGCGGAGCTCCGGAAGGAGACAGAAACGTAAGGCATGGTGGAAAGATAATAATAATAAGCTGTATATCGCGAGAAAATAACGCTCGTATGGTAAGTGTAAGCAAGCTTGTACAATGTAAAGGTTACCATGGTATTTGGCTGTTTCTTATTCAACAGGACGGAAAGCCAAATGGGCTCGATTAAGTGTCAAATACGGATGCACACCGATTTACGTCGCCTTTAGGACTAAGAGTGGCACTATCAGTATCTGCAGAATCTGGCAACATCTAGCGCGATCTAGCACTTGCTTGCGCCAAGCAAAGGAATGCACAACAGCATTTCTTTTAACGAAACAAAGAAGCCACTACCTCCTTAATTCTTGAGTTAAAATTTGGTGCGTCCTCGTGCACCTGGGAGCAAGCTGTGAAGGTTAAACAATATCACTGCCGATAGATGGCGCCATGGTATTTTCGCTCGCTTTTCAATCGGTAACAGTGCTAGTTTAAATGTTAGACTGCCTTTGCCGTCTAACAATGAATTTTTTTAATTTCAGATATTTTTAAAATTGGATTGAGGAAAGGTTTTACGGGCATAAAGAGCAGTCAGTCGTGGTATGGGAATAAAATTATGTTAGAAACATTATGACATATCGCCCCTTCTGAGCGTACTCGTTACGCCATGTGTAATTTACATCCAATAAATTTACATGACGTTTGCATCTGCACGAATATAATAAAAACTATAATGGCCGAAGAAAACTGTACCGTGCTGGCGTTATTGCCAAGGATGACAGGAAAGAAGCAGTCTTCAAACACGAATTGGGGAGCAACCGTTATATAAACTTTAGCAACACCCAAATGCTATTAAAGGGACATAAATCCCTGTTGGCTTTCCTGCTTGAGTCAGTTTTGTTACATTAGTTCAAACGTATGTAAATGTTGCCAACACATTCATTTTCTTGTGTTTATTTTTTGCGTGCGAGATGATTTGGCGACATTAACTCTAACCTGTATAAAAGTTGCCAACTGCAATCTCATCGGATCGCACGATATACCGGAAGGATGTATGTCCTTTTAAGAAACTCCAGAGAAATTAAGACTGAGAGTTTAATCTTATTTCAATAACAGCAAATAAATTAAAGACGGAAAGTCGATGGCTCAACAAGGGTTAAATCAATGCAGATGCAAACCCATTCACGTTACCTTTTGGACTTATATGTCAGACTGCCTGAGCGGGGCACCGAACCCACGAGCATTGATACCAAAGGCCGAGGTCCTACCGCACGTGTTAAATGCTGCATATGAATGTTTCCTTTTGCCCGTGTCAGCCTTTGGTTTAAAAGGTCGTGGGTTCGATTCCCCGCTCAGGCATCCTGTTATGTAAGTCTAAAAGGCAACGTAAATAGGTTTGCATCTGTATTTATATTCAGCAAATAAATGTAGTGTTAGGAATTATATTAAGACCTTCACAAATATGGAGAACTGGGTTACTTTTTTTTTTATCTTCCTGCAAATGCATTGAATACCGTTTGAATCGAACACATAATAAGTTCTTGAACTTCGCATGATGTTCACGCACGAGTATTTTGTAAATTTCCGAAGAATTGTCGCTATTGCTGCGGCTAAATGATGTCAACGACGCCGCCATTTTTTATTTCAAGTTCGGTTTCCTTCAGGAGACTGACACATGACGACGTCTGGTCTCGTTACCATACCAACTAATCTAGCCTGCTCCTACCTAGCAACAAAGAGCGTTGCAGGTTCATCGAACAGATGCTCGTATCGAACCACGAAGGTAAATCGGGCGCTTACCTCATTTATATGCATAAGCACCGTTTTAAAGCAGAGTATTGTTTTGAATTTTCCTCATTAAATATTAAATTCGTTACTTTTTCTTTTAATTTAAGAAGCCGCCTGGCCCAAAAAAAGGACAAAGAAAAGAAAAAAAAACAATGTCGATAGCATGCGTTTCAGCATGTACTCTCAATCCCCGGTTGCTAAGCAACTACATTGTATCCGCATGGGTTCCCGCCAAAATTAATTGAAGCCAAGCTTCTTAAAAGAGTCGAGAGCGTAATTGCACGTGCGTCCTTGGAATGTCTAACCCATCCCCTCCTGGAAAATTTGTGCAAGGGCACCGAGAGTCGGGTCGGGGACGGAAGGCGCACGTACATTTTCGACGCTTTCTAACAATAAGAATGCCTTTCAAAGACCATTTTAATGATGTTCCCCGTTCTTTCTCCGATTTCATTTTCTGAAGTTACTTTCAAAATTAAATTTCAAAATAAGAACAGCCCTCCGCACTGCTAAATTAAATAGTACGTAATGCCAAATTTAAAAGAATGAAAACTCTATTTAGTAAACACAAATGATAGTGGATGTTTAGGGCAGTGTTTAAGGGAGGTTTGTGGGGTGGGGGGGAACCTGTCGCTGTACTTCATGATTTTCTAATGGAAATGGATCTTTTTTTTGTCAATCTATGAAAGAACTCACTTTTCTAAGCAACTTCATCGTGTACTCCTGCGTAATCTTGTGTGTATACCCAGGGTAATCTCCTGTGTATCTTGTGTATCCAGAGGTAATCTCCTTTGTATAACTTCGCGAAATTACCTCAAAGGGTTTTAGCTAACGTTAGCCACTTCTAGTCATCTGCCAGACTGGTAGCAACAATGGTGTGTATGTAACACTGTCTTGTAACAATGAAATGCAACGATGATACAATACCCTAAGCCCGTTTTAATGTAATCTTGCCAACAAGGATGGGTTCGGCTTTGGGTTTTCAAGTTTAGGTTCGGTTTTCCCTTTTTTTGCCAAAACCTCAGTCGGTTATGGTTCTGTTTCGGTTTTTTTTAAAACTTTGAAAATGTTTTCGACCTATAGGGCAGTGACGTGACATAGTATTATTGTATATAACTCTTATGGTGGAGCCGGTAACTGTGTTAGCTGCAAGTGGCACTGGAGGGGGAAAAGAAGATCGTCTGAGTGAATGAAGCCAATGCTATTAGACTGGATTTCTTAAGCCTAAAACGGGCGATTTTTGTTGTTGGAGAAAACAACGTTTTTTTAAGCCTAAGAAATCCGCTCTCAAAGCACTGTCTTGACTAGAAATGCCGTTGTTTTCCCTTACATTTTAATCTAGTGCACCTTGTAGTTATGCCCTCCAGATGCTATCTCGCAGGTAATATGACGTCACATGACGCTGCCCTATAGGGATAGGCTTAGCCATCTAGTAAAACGATTATAGGCCTATGTTTACATGCCAAGTTCTTTCTGTATTGTACAGTATTTCAATTATAAAGTCCTACTAAAATAACAACTGCAATAAGCAGTTATTTGTATGCATTTTGCACACAATAAAAAATAGTGATAAATAATTATTTTTAACATCTGTTTTGATGAAGTTATTTCGTCTTCATTTGACCGCAGACTGGAATCCGCGCTCGGCAAACCCGTAGACTTTGAAACATCTTCTTGGCCGACCATAGAGATATTAACTAGGTCTAAATCCAAAGCCGAGTGAGGTGCGTTCAGTCTCCTGTTGCTCCATGCGGAAGGAATGAAGGATGTTCGAGCAAGGCCGTCTGAGATCCATTACGTCGCTCAAGCAACACTAGTTTTCCAAAAACCGACGAAACTGTTATTTTATATGGGGTAGACGGTTTTAATGAAGATCGAAAACCGCGCTTCGGTTATCGAAACCGACCCATCTCTTGCCAAAGTGTCGGAACTCGAACCGTAATGAACCGTAACTTGGAAAAAAAACCACCTGAAGTTGCCAAACCGTAACCGACCCGAATATCTTATAGGATGGCATTAAAGCAACATCCGGCCTGTCTTATAACCTTCCGCCTGCCTTATAACAGCCACGCGCCGATTGCATCCGCGCATTTATCATACTCGAGGTCAAGTCAGACAGTAGCTTCGTTCCTAGCAGCGAAGAACGCAGCTATACTGTCAGTTTGCATTGCGCCTAGTAGACAAGCCAGCGTGATCACATTAATTGTGTCGTCACAAACCGGAATGATTCTTGTATTTTAAAATTTCTATAATTTTCTAGACTAGTGTCTTATAATTTTGCTTCGACGATCTATAGGAATAATTAATTTTAATTTTTACTGCATTAGTCTTTTAGATTTTTAATCCCATAGTAATTACTAGCAAACGATTAAAATTAGTACTGCACACACACACATAAAACTTCAAGGTCGTTGAAAGCGCGCAATGGATCATATACGTTCAGGAAGAACGTAAATAAAGTTCCCAATATTCAACAGAAAATGTCCTAGACGCCACATTTTAAAACGGATTTTTAGCAAGGGAAAGACTACACTCTGAAAGACGCTGTGTTCTGACGGAACACATCTGTGTGTACCGGTACAGCCAACACATTGAGTTGTGTACTACCAGTACACAGTTTGTGTAGTGGCAGTACACATGCTTTGTACGGAAGAATGTGTTGGCTGTGCTGGTACACATAGATGTGTTCTGGCAGAAAACAGTGTTTTCAGAGAGTAACGGTAAGTAAATAGACCTTTGGGGCCGTAATTGATGTGGAGGATCGAGAAAAATGGCGCTGGGAGGAATGTACCTTTAATCATAACCGTAACCAAACTGAAATGAAATATCGATTGTGTTTCTTTCTTCCTTTCAAGAAGAGTGAAAATTTACATATAGTTGTTTACTTCAAACACTCACTTCAACACTGAGAAGAAAGGGGGAAAACACGAACAGTAAGAAAAAAAGAAGGCCAGATTTGAAATTTTTAAACATTTTGTTCATTTTCATGTTGCAGGGTTCAACAATTACTATTTTTTAAAAATTTATTCAAATAATTGATTTCTTTTGAGCCTTAAGTACACCGAAGCAATTTAATGCTTGTATGGCTGAACCGACTCAATTTTGAACCAGTAATTTTGAAATAAGTAATGTATTTAAACTTACTAAAACCAAGTATAAATGGTATTAACCGCTCTAAATCTTAACCTAAAACTGTTAAAGCTATAAAAAAAAAACTGCAACCTTTCTAATGAATGCAGGCCACGCTACTGTTTCATATTAAATACATATGATAATATATGATGTTATATCTGATTTGTGACGACACAATCTGTAACTTGATGCTGTTTCGTATACTATCTCAGTTGGTCTTGTATTCCTACGCCGAGTCTCGTGAAACTGTGCGATAGTAACATGCACGGATGGAGATATGCGTGTGGCTGTTGTAAGGCAGGCCGGATGTACCTTTAAGGAGATAAGGTACTAAAATTAAGCAGGCGTTGCCATCCCTGGAAACTTCACTGCGCACACCTGTGTATACAGTAAAGCCATTCTAAAAGAATAAACCAAACCATCTTGATCTCATTTAACATCTTGATCGATTTCCATTCTGTTTTCTTTACTGCCTTTCATTTCTTGATTTCGACATGTTTGTAGTTCGAACTATGTGTCTTTTGTTGATACATACGGAGATAGTAGGTTGATGACCTTGAAGAATGGGCTCGAGGTCATCTCAGGTTACATCAATGGATTCTTCCTAACATCCTTAACTTTACAAAACATAACCATGTATGACATATGTCACTTACATTATGAAATTTTCTCCTGCCCCCATTGGGACCGTTGAAAGGGATCGCCCTGTGTATGACTTGCTGTTGTATAATTATAAATTCGGATAAATACAGATGCAAACCTGTTTACGTTGCCTTTTGGACTTTGTCACACTGCCTGAGCGGGGAATCAAACCCAGGGCCTTTGAAACCAAAGGCCAAGGTCCTACCGCTGAGCCAGACTGACACGGTCAGCGGTAGGACCTTGGCATTTGGTTTAAAAAGGCACTGGGTTCGATTCCCCGTTCAGGCAGTCTGACATATAAGTCCAAAAGGCAACATAAACAGGTTTGCATCTGTATTTATTTGGATTGTTGAGCCTCGGCCAACCGTCTATAAATTCGGAGATGGCATCTTTCTCTAAAAACATCCACCAGCAACTTCCTGCAAATCATCCCCTTTAAGGAGACAGTTTAATAATTCCAGCTTGGCTTGCTTTCATCCCCATGATCAAAGCTGTACGATGTAAATATTTCCTTTATCATCCGGTCTTTGGACAAAACGACCGTAAAAAAAATTCCTTAGGAAACAGCAGCACTCGAATTTGTTAGAGAATGGCATGTCAAGCTAGTGGAAATTGCGCTGTCCGAATTGGGAGGGTGGGGGGGGGGGTTCCCTCAATTTCCCTAAAACAAGCTTGACCCAGGACCAACTTGACAGCAGAAACGAATCTTGTAAACGAAATTGGAAATGTCTTTTTCGTTCGCTTGCCACGAGTTTGGCCGAAATCACATTCCTCTGTTCCTGAGCCTTCTCAACGTCATG
>JAHWFP010038249.1:0-12848 GCA_023313725.1 Lithobius niger
GTAATTCCCTTTAATATTATTTGAAGTGTTTGTATTTTAGATGGTTGAAATGGTTGACGAAAGCAGCTAAGGTTTCAGTTGTACTTAACACTTCAGCAACATTGTGGCACCTAAATCTAACAGAAAAGACTATTCGTGTTCCTTTGCTGTTTTGACGTTGGTTCAGTTAAACCTAACCTTAAACATCAAACGAGTTCTTTGTTGGTATCTAATTTGTACAAGCCTTGTCTACAGATGAAACTATTTGCCTAAAAGCCGCTCTCCTTATATGGCTATATCTGTCAAAAAAAAATGG
The DNA here is from genome assembly GCA_023313725.1 of Lithobius niger. NCBI lineage: Eukaryota > Metazoa > Arthropoda > Chilopoda > Lithobiomorpha > Lithobiidae > Lithobius > Lithobius niger. Next base: position 296 of record JAHWFP010038249.1, read on the forward strand.
AGGGAAAGGACATTCTCTTCGATCACTTATGTGTGTGGATCACTTTTCTAAGGATCACTTTTCTAAGGAAGGAAAATAGAATTTTTTTTATTATGACAAGCCTTATGTCAGCTGAAGCAATTAATGCTTGTATTGCTGAACCGGCTCAATATTGAACATTACCAGATTATTTTTGGAAAAGAAGAAATCTGGTAAAGGGAGGTGCCAGCCCAGGGATTCGATCCCGGGAAACCTCGATCATCGTCAGGGCCGAAAAATTGTCCAGAATTAGCCAGAACACATCCCATACCCTCTCACGCTACCCTGGCCAGCAGTCCTGGAGGGGACTTTGCCAAGGTCCCCTTTCCAGGGGTTCGACCAGATCCGTTAACCTCCTGCAACCAGGTTGAGCTCTCTCACCGCTCAGCCACGATGACCACTATGACCACGATGACAAATAGTCCAATTATTAACGACCTTTCAATTGATAAGGTTACCACAGGACGGAGAGGAACAACTTTTATAGGGAATATGTAAGAAGGCAACGCCGTTCAATCCTTTTCAAAGCCTTTTTAGAGCCTTTCAAAGCCTCCGAAAGGCCGGTCCCACTCTTATAGGAAATCTACTGGTTTACGACGACATTCGTTTGGCTGATTAATATTTTGACCGACCTTTGCAAATTGTGATTTCTGAAATGTGAGAACAAATGGATAGATCGGTTTCTGGTCCACGAAGCATTAAAGGGTCAAGTTTATTGTGCTGTATTTTTTGATGTATCAATACGGCCCAGCCAACAAAAGTCAAGCGTCTTACGCAAAGAAAATATTGTTGATGCTTGCACCGCTCACATGACTACAATTACAGAAGCATGTGGTGATCAATATCTGAAAAAACTAGCCTGTGCTGCAAGCCTGTGCTGCAACGCACTACGAAACGTTTCAAAGGAAGTAACTCAGGACGCAGTTATATTCGCACCGTCAGGAATATTACTGAGTGTGCGCAATAGCTACATCCTGACACGGTGGTGTTTCCAGAGAAGTTCCGTTTTGATTTTCTGCTTGCGCAGCAGTTACGTGAAAGAACCCTGCTATGCAACCCTGCTACGCAACTTCTGCTAATCCACCTGACAGCCAAACTGAAACAGCCTTTCTAAAATAAAACAAATTTTACACAGCTTGCCCCATCTCTTCAACAGTTGTGTTAGGTACTTGAAAAGCTCGTTAAAAGTCATTATTTCCGATGTCAGCCTTTTTGTGCTGTTGACAAACGACCAGTGCTCATCCCAGATCGATCGACAAAAACTAACGGATGCATGTTGCCTTTTACGATATCCCGTCAGGTGGTTAAAAAGTATAGCCAAGAGCAATAAATATGTTCGTCAAAACGGAAGTTTCGTCCAAGGTAAAGTTTGTCAAATGACGATTTTGCATCACTAAGCACACATTAGACAAAATTGAAAACACACTTCGCGCACACAGCGTGATGCACACTATTTATTTTCAGCAGGATGTACAGTAAGGATTATAACAGCAGCGAGCCATACCCACGATTTCGCTCAAATTACGCTTTTACTACCAATGGCAAAGATGTTCCTAGATTCATTCCACCAAGTATTAGTACGAAGAATGACAAGGAGACAACATCTCAAAAGAACTCAGGGCCTGATGTTAGTATTCCAGGATTTCGTAAACTTTTTGATAACGAAGAGGTCATAGTGACAAAATTATTTTGGTTTGCAGCCATTACGGCCTGTTTTGCCTTCACCATGTATCAAGTGTCAGACAGGTTAAATTACTATTTTAGTAACCCTGTTGCAGCAACTGTTACTATGAGAAAAGAAAGAAATGTAGACTTCCCTTTAATTATGCTTTGCATGGCTGATAAAATCCATGGATGCGAGAATTCAGAACTCTTTCGTAGACGCATAAGCGAAAGCCGAAGCATAATGGACTGCAAAAGCGAGGAAGCACAAAATCTATCTTTTAATGATATTGACCTAACTTTGGATGCTATATGGAGGGATATGCACATAAGTGAAGATGATGTGAATGTCACTAGTTTGGTGGGTAACACTATTTCTTTAGCGTTCAAAAAATATTGTTCATGTTCCAGTAAATTATTAAGTAAATTGTTGAGAAACTATGTTTTGTAAAGAATCCCTTTTTGCTAAGTTACCATGATTTTGTAACAAAAAAATCAGATTATCATCCTATGCAGTTAGCTCCTTGGCTTAATAAACTTGAGAAGTTAACTTTAAAAATGGGTATGCATAGCCGTCTATCTTGAGTTCAAAAAAGTCAGAAAAAGTCCAAACTAAACTGAACCAATCCAATATAAACCAAACTGAAACAAACCAATCCAAACCAAAGTGAACAATCCAATTCAAACCAATCTGAAGCAAACCAATCCACACTAAAATAAAACGGACCAATCCAAACCAAATCAAAGCAAAGTAAATCACACAAAACCAAACCAAATATTTGAAGTTGTGTATAGATTGGCTATACACCAGTACTAGAAACTAGAGATTTTATATTAGGGATATGTTTAAATTTGAGGAACGTTGGCATGAGATTTAACATTAGAGTCTATGGAAGTTACGTGATTTTGCAGAAAGAGAATTTTATTAGGTGTTGGGTGTAGACGTCAGTGACATGAGGTTTACTTCAGTGACTTTTTTGCGAGAGAATTTGATTGGTTGTTTGGTGTTTACTTCATTGACGTCACAACTGTGTTGGATTAGTTTAAATATATGAGACGATTTGAATAGGTTTCTGTTTCGGTAGGCCATCTTCATTTATTTATTTCATGAATTAAATTTTCTGAAAAATTGGAAAAGGGGAACCTTGGAACAGCAGACAGTGATGCTAACCACTGTACTGTGATTATAAGTTTAGTAAACGTGGTAAGTAGTTGGTAGTTATAGGTTATAGACTTAAATGGCGCAACATTCAAAATAATGGTCCTTGAGTAAAACGGATCAAATTTTGGCCCCTTTTACTAAACTCCACATCCCAGCTAGTCTATCAGATAGCTTCCAACAAGTTCATTTTGTGAGACCAATATAGACTAAAATGGCTGTAACTTATAAAGTATTGGTCCTAGAGCAAAAGTGTTCGAAATTTGACGACATTAAGAAACCCCAGACATTGATCACTCTGTCAAATTATTGTAAGATTAATACTGTGCTACACACTCACCTACTTTCGGGGTTAAATTATTCAGCATTATTCCTTTCCGTTCATCCTATTGATACATACACCAATTTTCAAGAATTCATATTCAGGACTTCAGGACTGTTATTTTATTATTAGGCTATTTTCAATGCCATTTCCAGGTGTTCATGAAGCCGCACGAACCCTGGATTACTTAATCTGTAGGTCGGTACTAAACACACGAAGACTAAGGTTTTTACGATTTTTCAGCGATGTCGTTTAGCCAAGTAGAATAAACAAATCGGACCTAACGTCTTCCGAACAAAAACTATAAAAACATGTGAATACAGCAGCAAGGTTTGACGTGGACATACCGCAAAGTTTATTTGTGTTCCTTTGCTGTTTTGACTTCGTATCAGTTAAAGCTTGCCTTAAACATCAAAAGAGTTCGTTTTTGTTTTCTAATTGTTGTGTATTGTATGAAGTACCAATGCGACCAACCAATACCAGCTACTCGTCATAAGCAACAAAATTGTTTACGCATGCACTGCTCGCATGACAACAATTGCGGAAACAACAAAATCTGTAAAAACTAGCGCTTGTATACTTTGTTCCACATTATGTTTTCAGAAAACTAACTGACTGACGCCACGTTTTCCTCCACTACTAGTGCCAAAAATCAGAAAACATCCCATTCGTAAACTCTAGCAGTAACTTTTTGAGTCTACAAGTGTGATATTCACATGTTTTTTCACTCTTAGTGCAAGGAAACAAGTCGTCATCCAGTCAGTTTTCTGAAAACATAATGTGGAACAAACTATAGGTAGTGTCATGACAAGCCTTGATGTGTACTAGGTCGCCCTGCAACGCGCTACCAAACGTTTCAAACTAAGTATCTCAGTACACAGTAATATTCGAACAGTCGGGACTAATACTGACTGCAAATTTCTATACTGTTTTTCCTGAGAGCATTTACAGTAAAGCTAATGTAAAATTAACTAAAGCAGTCGGAGGCAACTTAAAACGTTCATGTTTGAAAGGTTAGTTTTTAAAATATCTTCTTTGACAAATTGGCTGTCGCCCATGAGGGGACGGTAACTTAAATTCTGGGCAAGAACTGTCCGTCCTGCATACTAATATGGACATAAAGCTAGAAAGAAACCAAATTACTGTGTTGGTAGTGTTTTATTTACACCTAAGGACTTGGGCACTTCGTCACGGTACACCTACTAACGTAAACAAGTACTGCATTTGACTGTATTTCCTAAAAACCGGTAGTTCTGTAAACGCCCAGACAGGGCATCTGGACGTATTCAATAAAGTTAGTTAAACTCCTGAAGCCGAAATAAAGTTGAAGATTAATCAAAAAAAAACCTATGGCTGTTAGGTCAGTCACAGAATTCAAACCGGCATTCACTTGCTTTGGCGACGAGGATGCTTACATTAAGCTGTTCTGCTCGGATTGATTGAGCGGGTTCCCCGAGGCTCCCTCTCAAAGTTTGAGGTGATCGGACTTACTTTTTAACCATCTTGTAGCGATACACGTTTGTGTACTCCGGAACTCGGAAGGTACAGATTCGGCCGTCAAAACTGCCCCTTTGAATGTCACTTGAACGACTACCCATTACCATCTGTTTCAGAAATCAACGATCTGGGAGTCTGTTTGACTTCAAACTTGAAGCCTTCTTTACACTGTACTCGTATTGCTTCTAGGGCATTTCAGAGACCTAGATATTGTTGACCGCTGTTTAATTTCTAGTAATTCAAAAATTAAGGTTTAAGCCCTCCAGGTTTTCGTGAGACCACTTTTAGAGTATGCATGCCTGGTATGGGCACCAACGTTTTTGGGAGATATTGACAAACTGGAATTAGTACAGAGAAAATGTACAAAGAAATTACCTGAGATGCGGAATTTTCTTTACGCCCCTAGGTGTTCTCGAGATAGGCTCGAGACTTTTGAACGGCACATGCTACGTGCCGACTTGATTCTAACTTTTAAAATCGTTTGTGGGTTTTTCCCATTCGATCTACCCTTCTTCGATCCTTGCCTTTGTTTGGCGACTCGAGCCCATTCACTGAAATTGGACGTACTGGACGTACTGGACGTACGAGGTTGGATTACTGAAAATTTTTTTTTCAGTATGAGGGTGACACGAGCTTGGAACGGTATTTCTGATGAAGCTGTTCAGGCGGGATCAGTCGATTGTTGTCGACAACCTTTGGGCAATATTTGTCTGCGGGTTTTTTTTAAGAGGCTAGAGGTTGCTTCTTAATATTCCTAACATTGACAGGTACTAGTGTAAGTGGTCCCAAGTCCTTCTAGCTCCCTACCACTCTCATGGTTGAATCCATTTATCATTATAAGGTTATAAAAATGTAGACAATCCAAAATGCACTCTATATTTGAGAAGAAATGTCCCAACAAAAAAAGGAAAAAAAATAAAAGAAGAACAACAACAACAACAAGATTTTACATTTGCCAAGTAAAAATGGCATGAACACTTCCATTAGCAACTTACGGAAAACTACTTAAATGACGTATCCAAGGAAAAAAGCCATATTTTTGAAATCCTGACATCATGGCCTTTCCAGAGTACTTCTCGTGTATATTCTGGTTTACGTACCAGTTACGTGAGTGATAAACAAAGGATAAACTTGTACTAAATTGTGAACAAAACTGAAAACTGAACCTTGGTGTTCAATTTCAGGTAACCCACCTGACAGCCAAAGAGAAACATCCTTTCTAACATAAAAGAAATTATAAACACACTTTACTCCATCCCTTCAACATTAAATAAATACAGATACAAACCTATTTACCTTGCCTTTTGGACTTATATTTCAGACTGTCTGAGCGGGGATTCGAACCCACAACCATTGAAACCAAAGGCCGAGGTCCTACCGGTTTCAAAGATCGTGGATTCAGTTCCCTGCTCAGGAATTCTGACATTTAAGTCCAAAAGGCAACGTAAATAGGTTTGCATCTGTATTTATTTAACTCTTGTTGAGCCTTTGGCTTTCCATTCTTCACCCCTTTAACAGTGACGTTATTTGCTTGAAAAGCACTTAAACGTCGGTCTTTGCAAATGTCAGCCTTTTTGTGTACTTGACCAAACGGTCATTACTGTTTCTGGATCGATAAAAACTAGCGGATTTGTGTTGCCTTTTACGATAGCCCATCAGGAGGTTAAGAAGTAGCCGAAAGCAATAAATATTGATCCTTCACCAATAAAAAAAAAAATTTCCTCTCGTCAGAACGGAAGTTCCGTCCAAGGTAAAATTTATCAAATGACGTTGTTACTTCAATCAGCGGAAATTAAAGTAAACAGGAGACAAAATCGAAAACACGTTGCGTGCACCCAGTGGGACGCACGCCATTTATTTTCAGCAGGATGTACAGCAAGGATTACAACAGTAACAAGCCATACCCACGAATCCGGTCGAATTACGTTTTTACCACCAGTGGCAAAGGTGTTCCGAGAATAACTTCACCAGGCCCAAAGAATGACAAGGGGACATCATCTCTAAAGAACACGGGGCCTGATGTCAGTATTCCCGGAATTCGCAAACTTTTTGATAAGGACGAGCTCATAGTGACAAAAGTATTTTGGTTTGCAGCCATTGCTTCCTGTTTTGCCTTCACCATGTATCAAGTGTCAGACAGGTTAGATTACTATTTTAGTAACCCTGTTGCAGCGACTGTTTCTATGACAAAAGAAAGAGATGTAGACTTCCCTTTAATGATGCTTTGCATGGCTGATAAAATCGTTGGATGCGAGAATTCAAAACTTTTTCGTAGACGCGTTAGTGACAACCTCAAAATAAGAGACTGCAAGAGCGAGGCAGCACAAACTCTATCTTTTAAAGATATCAACCTAACTTTGGATGCAATATGGAAGGAAATGCGTATAAGTGAAGATGATGTGAATGTCACTAGTACGGTGGGTAACAACACTTCTTTAACTTTCAAAAAATATGGTTTATGTTGCATAAAAATTTTGAGTATAGGTATACTTTAATAAGAGAAACTGTTTTGCTCTGAATTCCCTTTTGCATAGTTATGCTGATTTTGTAGAGAAAAAAAATATAGGCTTTTCATCCAGTGCAGAGAGATACTTGCCAAATCAAATTTGAGAGTTGCAGCTTTAAGAATGCCATACGCATCGATCACTTTCCAGTTAGCAGACTTTCTCGAGTTCAAAAAAGAACAACTCGATACCAGACTGAAGCAAACCAATCTAAACCAAACTAATCCAAAGCAACCTGAACCAAACCAAACTAAAACGGACCAATCCAAACCAATACAAATCGAAACAAATCAAGCCAAACCAAATCGAAACAGATCAAACCAAACAAAAAAATGATGGTTTGTTACAGTAAGCAGTGACATTTGCCGCCATATTGGCACCAGTATGGGGTTTGAAGGGTATAACTACAAGGTGCACTACACAAAAATGGAGGGAAAAACAACGGAAGAGCGGATTTCTTAGACTTAAAATAACGTTGTTTTCTCCAACAACAAAAATTACGCGTTTTAGGTCTAAGAAATCACTCTTAACAGCATCGGCTTCAGAATGACGCCCTTCTGTTTCTCTCTGTGCCCCTTGCAGCTAACCCATTAAGGCTCCATCATAGAGTTATATACAATAATACTACGTCGTGTCACTGCTCTATAGATTGGCTATACCTTAATACTACAAACTGTAAATTTTAGATTAAGGAAATGTTAAAATTTGAGGAAGACTTAGCATGATTTTGAAATAATGGTCTATCATCATGAGCAATACGCTTTATGACGTATCTATTTTTATATTTGTAGCTTTAAAACGTCTTACACATGCAACGTCCCTTTTCGGTAGAGGAATAGTTCAACTGCTCAGCCGTCTACCGAAGAATAGCAAGAACTGTTAATGTATTTCACGGTTAACGACTAGGCATTTGGGACCAACTAAGTTGTCTATAGGGGATGAAAAGCTACGGACTTACTATCACCAAATATTCGAAAAACTTCAAACTGCAACCTTAAGAAAGCGGTGTTTTGACACAAACTACTATGACGGTGCCTTCAGGAATGGGTGTGCAGCTATTATTTTTCTTTCCCTGTCGGCTTTCCTCTTGTCATTATTTGGTCATCAAAATACCTCAGTTTCTCCCTTTGCATAGTAGGACAAATAACTTACATTTTATTTTTTTGTAATAGTTGTAATAGTTGGGAACACCCCCATTGTATTAAATGTAACTCTAAACTATCCCCTCTTTTTGTGGGAAACTATGCTTTGTTTCACTTAATGCTAAAAGTTTGGTTAAAAATATAAGTAGTTTTCGAGCACTTACGTCGACAGCTTTTTTTGACTTGGTTTTCTCGGTGGAATCCTGGCTACATGCGGGTTTTACCGAGTCAATGCTTTTGGTTCAATGTAAATACGGAGTGGTGAGGTTGGACCGCGGATACCTTGGTGGTGAGCTGCTGATATTGCATAGGATCATGAGTACATGAAAAGTTCCGTAGGAACGACTAATGATAGACTCATGATAGACTCATAGACTCCTAGATAAGATTGATATACTATATCAGTGGCAGTTGCCTCTGTGTCTGACGGTGTTGAGAGAAAATCTATAGCTTTGCCTACAAAAAATTAACTTCGTTTTCTGCTCTTTGCCTGATACCAATGTCGATTCGCTTATAGCTAAATTAGGTGCATATATCGCAAATTGGTTCAAACTTAATTACCCAAGTATGTTGCTGGGCGACTTTAAACCATCTACCGTTGATTGGTCACGTTGTCTAGCAAGTGATGACCCCCACCGTTTCTTCCTTGAACAGGTTTCCCCTCTTGGGTTCCATCAACTGGTAGACGTACACGTTGGTGTTCTCTCAGTAAGACTGTTTGATTTACAATGTATCTCTGGAGGATCAACTGGGAAATAGTGACCCTAACTTGGTAACGTTCCGTGTCCATTGCCCGTTTTCATCTGATAGCAGCTGGATTGGAGGGTCGATTGGTCACGTAAATTTTGAACTGTTAAATTCATCTTTATCATCCTCACTCGACTGGGATAAACAGTTTTTTGATATTCGTCTCCATGTCGGCCAGGCTTGGAATTGTTTCCATCGAATCTTGGGTAATCACGTAAATTAGTCGACGCTTGGCACTGTAAACGTGAATCTGATGCTATGAAGCAGAGAAATACATCATAAAAGCGGGGACATTTACATTATGGAAAACCGAGACAAAGCGGAAGCATTGAGAGGTGTTTTCGCTTATATTGGTAAATAGCCGATGATGCTTTCTTTTTTACAGATATCATGTAAGATCTGGTGCTGTTCATTTTTCACCGGTATCTTTCAAACCAAGTTCAATTAAGAATATTATTACAAAATTAAAACCAAGCCATGCACGTGGCCCCGATGGGTTTCCTCGTTCTTTTGCAAACTAATAGCTGCCGTTATTTGCTATCATCTTTCAAAACTTTTCAAACTTTCTTTGGACCACGGGTATCTCCCTTCTGCGTGGTGCTTGGCCCTCGATGTACCAGTTTTCAAGAAAGATACTCCATCGGATTTCAATGATTACTGCTCCCTTGCTCTTACATTAGTCGCGTGAAAAATTATGGAATCAATTATTATTCCCAATCATATTCTGTCTCTTTTACACGACACTTCACTTAGCCACCCGGACCAGTTTGGTTTCATGCAGAGCCGCTCATCAAGATATCAGATCCTGCTAGTGCTTCACCACTGGACAAATTCTGTTGGCATTGGTGTCCCGTCTGATACCATCTATTTTGACTTCAAGATTTTTTTTTAGTCCGTTGTCCACAGCAAATTGCATTTTTAACTCCACATGTGTGGTATTGGTATATAAGGGATTGGTATAAGGGATCATGGCATTCTTAAGCAATCGCACAGAACAAGTACTTGTTGGAGTTTCTTTGTCTCTAGCACATAGAGTACTAGTGGTGTTCCCCAGGGCTCAGTCATCGGCCCACAGGAGTGGCACTCGGCGTGTCGCTGCAGTCGCCGTGAGGAGGTTGTGTTGGCCCGTTTGCACATTTGTCATACCCGACTTACTCACTGTTTCGTTTTGCGGGGGGTTGACCCTCCTGAATGTTATTGGTGTCGACGGCCACTTACGGTCCGGCACTTCCTTGTTGATTATCGCCATTTTGATGGTGTTCGTTGTCGTTTCCACCTTCCGCATGACATTGCGCGTCAATTGGGCGATAAGTCTGCCCTCCTGTCCGGTGTTTTTCAATTTTTGCAGGAGGTACAGATGTATGACAAGATTTAGATAAGGAGTTTGAGTAACATCTCTGTAATGTGTGGTGCAGTGGCAACCCGGACCACTGCACTGTGGCTGAGGTTGGCGCTAACGACCAAGTTGTCGACGCGCCATTAAGCCTCAATCCCCCCTCCTCGGCCCACAGAGCTTAGCAACAAAGCATCTGCAGACAAAAGCTAAGCCTCAACAATTTACCTGATTAATATCGATGATAAGCGGTCGGAATCTTTGCAGTCTCCGACGGCAAACCAGTGCTAAAAACAAGCATATGCAAAGGAAACCAGGGCCCATAATCATAATACCTGCGTCTGGCATTTGGCGTTTCATATAAAGGCCCAATCACTGATGTTACGAAGAGAAACAATGAGCGTGATAGTCAATATGTTCACTTCAATGTAATTTGCATATGATATTTTGCAAGACAAACAAAATACATAAATAGACATGGCAGTGCAAATATAATCATTCAAAAACCCTATAAGGGTAAAAGGGCCCATCAAGTTTTCGCCATAGACAGTAGTGATATCAGAGCCAAAATGCCTGCCACCAAATTTGTGGTCTGAACCGTCATCACTCAAGCTTAACTCACAATCACCGAAGAGTCAGTTAAGATTGAGTGACCAGAGTTGGGACGGAAAACTAGGTGTCAGCCATTTTTGCTGCGATATCACTACTTTCTATGGCGAAAACTTGAAGGGTCTCCTGTGAGGAATTTATTGTAAAAAAAAATAACAAATATCTCGTTTGTCATCGAGAGGTTTTTAACCTAATTCGTTTTCGCTTCTATATTATGCAAACAAAATTTCAGCAAAACTGGTAAAACGGGCTCTGAATGTAATTTACTGTCGCCAAATTAATTTGGAATTTGGCGACAATATTGATGGACATCCGGGCAAAAGTTAAGTCGAGTGTGGGAAAGCTGAAACCTGTAGATATTGAATTCGAAAATAACTTTTACCGTTATTTCTGTCTGTCTACAGCCAATAAAAGAACATGGATATCTCTATTATATACGAATCGATTGTATTATTAGACGAGTCATAATATTAGGCTTTAAATACTTATTTATATAGAAAAATATTTAACCATATGTGCAGATGATAACAATATTGGGTTCTCAACGTTTTACTTAAAATAGAAAGGCCATCATCATAAAGGTAGCCACGGATGATGAACTTGGGCTTTACATTAATTTTGCAGATTTGTAGACAAATACGACACATATCGGAGCAGCCACCACATTAATTCTTTACTAGCAGTACACACTTTGTTTAGTGTAAGTACCCATTCTAGGTACAGACTGTGTGCTATAGCATACACACACACTGTACAAAGCAGTACACAAATTGTGCGTAGACTTTGGTTGTACACAATGGTGTCTACTCTTACGGCGCAGCTTATTCAGAGTGTACATCAGCGGAAGGATGCTCTGTTATTAATTAAATGACGAACATTGTTCCACTCCACCATTTCTTATCTGCTAAGTAAGTTCCTTTCTAAATTCCCATTCACTTAGGTATTTTGTTTTCAGTGCATACCTGTGGCAGATGCTCCAGATGACTGCGGCAGTGAAATGAAAGAAGTTCCCGTAAATAAATCTTATCAGCGAACAGTTGCTGGGGATTGTTTGGTTATAACAACAAGTAAGACACTTTTATAACTCTTTACTTTTCTGAAGCAAAGGCAGGGTTAGCAAAACTGAAAACTTAATATTACAGGTGTCGTATTCAGCCGAGACAATGGTTTAAGAACTCAGCTGCTTTGGTTACTTTAAAATAAATTCAGCTGCACCTAGAAATCCCTGAAACAGTGCGAATGTAACACAGCATCACGATTTCTTTTTATGAGTTCAATCAGAAATGACCTATGTAAGTTCTGTGTACGTGAGTGCAGTGTCAAAACTTGTAAGGGACTTACACTAGGGTATAGCATCACCCTTCTTTACTTGTAAGTGGTGTATTGGACGGTATAGCATCATCCTTCCTCACTTGTAAGTGGTGTATACGACGGTACAGCCTCATCCTTCCTCACTTGTAAGTGGTGTATACGAAGGTATAGCATCATCCTTCCTCACTTGTAAGGAGTGTATACGAAGGTATAGCATCATCCTTCCTCACTTGTAAGTGCTGTATATGA
>JAHWFP010038324.1:3495-17733 GCA_023313725.1 Lithobius niger
GAAAGATATCTATAGAACACAGTTTTGCTGGACACAGTTTCCTTGCACAGGGTTTCTCTAGGACCCTACCTAGACTGCCTCAAAATTCGCCCCTTAGGACCCGAAACTAATAAAACTAATTTTCCAAAAATTTAAAACCATTCAACATTCGTAATGTTGGTGTCGTTTTCATACGAAATAGGGTAGCTGAATTCGAAAATATCATCTCCCTCACCACACTACAGATGTTTGCGACCATTTGTTCGTGTGCTTGGTGGACCGCAAAGGCTGAGAAGGTTCGCGTTCCTTTCAATCGACAAATTGTCCACTGTTGAACTGATCATAGAGTCCAGGTGCATTTCGAGGTAGACGTTGCAAATTTGTTACATGCACTGTGAACCAACGGGAGTAGTGTTGATGGCCATATATGAAAAAGCAAGGAAGCACAGTCTTCAATGATTCTTTGACCAATGCAGAATTTCGTTCTCGCAGCGATCGCAGAAATGCCAACATGAGAATTTTCAGGTTCAGATCAGTCAGCCAAGATCTGAAGTCAGCAGACATCCTTATCATGCTCATCTATCTATTGGATGGTTTTAAGAAACATGCGTCTTCAAGCAGCAAGTGCAGAGCAGCGGCGGTGATTTGGTGAGTGGCCTTGCCTTTTGTTGTGCGAGTTACCTTCATGAATTCCTCAGCGGTATGCCACCTTCGCGATCTCGGCATTTGCACCTAAGTTGATCCCTCCACATCCTGACATGAACTGTCCTATAACTAAGAGGAACGTTTGTTCTATATGGAATTGGCCAAACATGACAAAGTATTTGTTACCACCATAGGTCAGGCCAATTCCCTAGTATCAGCTTTGGAACAGTGTAAAGTGGTCGATTAGCAGAGCACTGGTATTTATTGAGGGTTTAGACGCACCATGATGATCCTGCTAATGTCCATTCCATGTTTCACCACACATACAGATCAGTGGCGTAATGTACAGGTAGGCAAAGCAAGCAGGCCCACACCTCACGGGGGCCTGTTTGGCTGAAATACAACCATTCTAAACATGCTGACTGTGGATTACATCAGACTGTGCAAAGGTTCAAGTTGCATTCTTTCTTTTAGGTGAAATCTGAAGCCTTACCTCAACATATTTGCCTTCATAGACGTTAAGGCCACTAAAATGAAAGCTCATTAACAACTAACTTCGGAGCACTACGTCGGCTGAATGACTAAATCGCCTTTTTGTTTCCACGGTGCTGGGTGTGTGAGAGCAAATAAAATGAACATTGAACATAGACAATGTCATTGAAATGTTTACATCACTTAAAGCTCGTGTAAAACGTTGAGGATCATATAACCTATTGCAGCCTTTATTGTACTTCTTACAGCACTTTCCTTCCTAGATCCCTTAACTGAACTCTCGGGTCACATTTAGAGTGCCTTATTTTTTATTGGCCCCCCCCCCCCCCCCCAAAAAAAAAATTGTTCGGTGTACTACTGGGATACATTACATGTTCGTTGAAATATAAGTTTCTTTCAGGAGGGAAAGTCAAAATAAATTTTGCATAGGGGCCCAGGCTAAGTTCGTTACGATACTGATATAGACACAGACTCTGCGTAGACCAGCGGAACTAGTGAGATGATAACTTGAAAATTATGGATCTCCAGATGCCACTGGAGAAGGCTTATGAAACTCCAGTAGAACCAGTTTCCCAGGAGAACCTGGTTCTCCAGCAGAACCAGGAGATTCCAGAACCTTCAAGCTATCATCTTACTGCTTTCATTATTCCCGGGAGCCTGCATCTGTTGTGAATTTCGAAGTATAACGTTGTTTTACAGGTATTCGTATATCCCCATTCGATAACGCTCCAACAAATCTGGATCCTTCTGAAGTTTAAAAAGAAGACGACGCAAACGCTCCTTCGCTAAGAAGAAATGGAAGCATAATTCGGACTTGTTTTCTGTCCAAGGTATTTCCACCTGGTACCTGTCTATAGTTTCCTCAAACTTCTTGCGTATTTCCACTTCCTGCAAAGTCAGTTCGGATTCTTCTTCCCATCCCATAACTCCACTACTGTCCAGCTCCCAGAATCTATTGAGTTGTTGATCAAGCAGATTATTTTCAGGCATTTCTTGATGACAAAGCAAAGACACCATTGAAGTTGTTTGCGTGAGCATTGTAGTGCTTGCTTGAAGTAACCAGCCAAAGACGGTTTCAGTAGCCATAAGAAATGAAGAGAATCGTTTCATATGCCCACTTACTATTTTCCAAAAGTAGTCCGTCCCCACCAGCACATCCACAAACACCTGTTCACCAGGGCCCATAAGCTGTGACCAGTTTCTCGTGCGTCTACTTCGCAAGAAGTTTTCAATACGACTAGTCTCCCATAATCTTACTCCATTGCAAATCTCAGGAACTTGAAATGCTTCTATTTGTAGCTGCACTTTGTTGTCACCAACGAGCATGACAGGAATGCGACGACTACGCTGTGGCTTCTTTTGACCACCGAAAGTATGCACAACTAAGTCTTCTTCTTTCCTGAATTGCAAGTTCAACTTTTCAACAACTCAGTCCGTATTGAAGGAACGCTCTGAACCCCCATCCAGCAGCATAACAACTGGCTCCATTCCATCGTTGCCTTTAAATGCAAACTCGAATGGTCTGCAGAATCGACATGGTATTGTTGCGGTTTCCTCCATACTTGCATGGCAAATTGCTGCTGTAAGAAGTGACTTTGCTTCTCCCTTGTTCCACGTGGCGATCTCTAGTTGGAGTTCTCTGTTCGGGCATAGAAATGTATAATGCGGCTTTTTGCACACACGACAAACAATTGGCACCAGACACGAGCCGCTGAAGTGATTTTTTTTATACATTAAAGCAACGCTGTGCCTTCTGTAAGGCTTGCCGTCTAGCATTGTTGGATACTATTTCCGAACAATTAGAAGAAAAATGAGCGGAATTATTACAGAACACACAGTATGGTTCCCGTTGATTGTTGCGACCAGTACGGCTACCTAAAAATGACGAAGTTGCCCCTTGCGTTGCTACTAAAGATGATGAGTAGTTGGCCGTTTTTTCTTCATGTTTCCTATAACCAGTCTGCTCTTCTTTGGCATTATCACTAGAAATTCGATAAACATGCTCGATATTCATTAATTCCACTTTTTTGAAGTCCAACAGAACTGCAATGTCGACATTTCCCTCACCGTATCGTTTCCTGTTTGTTCCACTCTGCTAGCAATGACGTTGGTCTTGATTTTAATAGTATAGGACACAAAATAGCACCCATTGAGGAAACGTCTGAGCCTAGATTTGATAACGCTCGCATATTTATTTTAAAATCTTCCAATAATCTTCGTAGGTGTTGGCCCTCCTTCATCATTTTAACTGGAGCAGTTTTTAACAGTTTGTCTACATGCTCGTCAATTAGCACATCCCTGCGACCGTACGTTTCCTTTAATAAACTTTTTGCTAAATTGTAGTTGTTGTCAGTGAGCTTAACCCTTCAATCGTACGAGCTCCGTCCTTTGTTACTCAGCCCCGTAGATAATTAAACTTATCCAGCTGGGATATAGAGGAATTATTGTCGATTACTGAGACAAACTGATCCCAAAAATGCTCCCAGTCGGTTATTTGGCCAACGAAATTACGAATCTGCAACTTGGGGAGTTTTAAATTGTAAAGTTCTTGAGCTTGCCACTGGAGCAGTTGGCATCACTGTCGCTGTACAGGCAGTCGACAAATAACGATTCGCTTTTACTTTCGTTGCTATCACGTTGTCTAGACATTTTTCATGCAGCATTACTTCCGTATCTAAGTCGGCAACATCACATAATTCTTCCAGCATTTGAAATTTTGGTATTATTGCTGCTTCCTTCGCTATTAATTGCTTTAGACCAATTTCTACATCGTCATACTTTTTTTGTGAGCGACAGCAACAGCGATTTTTCAAGTGACACCATTCTTGAATCTCTACTCTGCTTCGTCTGCACTAAATCCATTTTTGCTTGATTTGATTATTTAATTCATTTAATGCTTGATTCGTTTAATATTGACGTTTGCTCATAATCTATTCTTTTTTAAAGGCCCAGGCTTAGTTCTTTTGAACTTACCCACGTTTTACCTTTAAAATTAGCTCAAATTAACCTTGAGTAGGTAGTTACAAGGACGTTTGGTGGTAGTGCCAAATAGGGTCCGACAGGTCAGAAAAGAAAATCCAAGCCTGTCGGAAGCAGGGACTCGCATAGACCTAAGGTAGAGTAAGTTGCAATTCCCTCTTTAGGTTAAGTCGTAGGGTTTCCCCAAGTTCAGCCTTATTTCTCACCCGTGCAAACACTGCACAGGTGCCTAAACGTCGGTTTGTAACATAATTTTGGTGCCGAAACCCGACGCGATCGCACGGGGAACTGTAGTAAAGTCGGATAATCAAGAACGTATTACGTAAACATGTCAGAATTATCATAAAACAAAACCGAGCAGAATGTCAACATAGTTCAGTTTTTTTCAGGAGAGAGAGAAAAAAAAATGGCAGTTGTCAAAATAAAACAACAGTATACTTATCCGTGGTAGTTTATCCGTGGAGAAACATGGGATGGACATTATCAGAAATATGATGGAGAATTTTAACCCTCTACAAGTTCCAGTGTTCTACGCCGACCAACCACTTTACAACTCGCAAAGCTGAGGCAGGGGCCTTGAATTCTGTGGCGTTCTGACAAAAGGGCATAAGTCCTTTTTTGGAACAAAATGAGTTATGTTGGACTGAGCTCCGTTTATCAAATTAGATTAACTGCTTGCGGACTTATCACCAACGGACATATACAAAATAAGCTAGGAAATGCTAGGGTGGACTAACCTCTCTTTGTCAAAGCAAAGAGAATGTATAGACAAGCCATTTTTGGACTAACCTCAATAATGTCAAAAATGGACTTATGCCCTTTTGTCAAACCGCCACAGAATTGTAAGGTGATAACAAATAATTTGTAGGATTTGGCCCATTCCATGTAGAAAGTCCATTTTACGAGATATGAGATAGATCATTTTGTGATGTGGGTGGATCATTTTGGCTGTGAATGCCAGTCTTACGATAGTGGGTACTGGTGAGGCATTCATTAATGGAAGGCACGTAACAAGGGCCAGAGCCATGCAGCAAATCACCACCGCTGCTCTGCACATGGTCCTTGAAGATGCCTACTCCCCTGAATCATCCAATGTCACTCTTTAAGAGCGACTAGAGAATCTCCTTTCTTTAAATTTTCTGACTGCCCTAAACCTGTAAATTCTCATGTTGCCATTTGTGCGATCGTGAAAAGGTGGAATTGTGCATTGTTAAAAGCATCATTGAAGAGTACTCTTCCTTGGTTTTTCAGTTAAGACCATCACATCAATACATGTTAGCACACAGTGCATGTATCAGATTTAGAATATCGACATCGAGATACACGTGGACTTCATGCTCAGTTCAACAGCGGACAATTTGTGGTTGACAAGACAAGGAGACCCTTCTCAGCCTTTGTAGTCGACTAAGCACACGAACAAACTGTTACAAAAGTCATAAACGGTCTGAAATGTGTTGACGGAGATGATATTTTCAACTTCGGTGGACCTAGTTCGTTTGAAAACTATACCAACATCACGAATGTAGCACGGTTTTCAATTTTTGGGAGCTAAGGGTGACGTTTTTTGAAGATGACCACCATTTCAGGGCATCACTCCTGAAATCAAAATAAGGGTCCAAACGAAACCTTGTGCCAAGGGAATCCTTTTAACCATCAAATGATGTACACATTCACCTATCACGGCCGCTACAATACATGCAGGAGTTCCTCTTTCCATGGCATTTGTATCTCATCTACAGTAGTATTTATTTAACTATTCTAAAGCATAATACTCTCAAGATAACACTCAAGATAATACTCTCAAGATATCTCAAGATAATACTCAAGATAATACTCTCAAGATATCGAGTATCATTGAAAAAAGTACAGGATTTTACCGTAAACTTCCAGACACACGTGGTTCCTTTACGATAGTTGAATGGGTGGTTTGGAGTTTTTATGGTAGTCGGGCTTGAGTAACTGCCGCCACATGATTGTTCTGGATTGAGAAAACAAAACAAGCTTAGGGTATTGCTAAATTACGTTAACAGGAATATACCACCATTTATTCCTAAACATAATTTATTATGGATTGTAGACTGCAAGATTTAATAAAACAGAATCATTTTAACAAAGAAACAGTAATTACATCACAATTAAAAATGTGATAATTATCATTTTTAATTACCTAAAGACCAGTAAGATAAAGTGGTAAAATGTGAGTGACATCAGTTCTCTGTTAGTATTGATTTGTAAATCTCATATAATTATTGGCATCAGCAAAGGTACCACTGTGGGGATAGTGATAATGTCATGTTAGTAAAAATGTGCTGCCTAATATGTGATAATAAGATAATTAACGTTAGCCTAAATTACTTAGAATCGAGTAGAATTGAATTCACTGTTTCAGCAGGAAGCCTGTACCTTAAAAGCGCACACCCCAATTAATTTTAACATGAATGCTCGCCACGAGTAGTTGTTAGGGTTTTAATTGAAACAGAATCTGGTAGGACTATGAAAATTTAATTGCAATAAATGACACGAAAAAGAGAAACACAGTCATCTACGTTAGTTTACTTAATAAACTATTTCTCTTAATTGATCCGGGCTTTTCAAAGCTACATGATGTGAAACGATGTTCTCTCTGTACACTGTATGTATGTAACATTAACGTAGCTGAGATTACTTGGCAGTAATTACAATGAGAATTTCCCTGACAGAAATTTGCTCACTTGATCGTGTACTAAATTCGCCCAATCACAACCGACTTACAGTGATAATCACGCAGTAGCTTTCAAAAGCTACTGCGTGATTATGACTGTAAGTCGATGTTCATTGGCTAAATTTAACACTAAATCAGTTAGGCAATATCCTGTAGCTTTCATTGGTCGACGCAGTGTAATGCTAAACCGTGCAAAACATGGCGAGCGCTTTCTGAAGTTGATACGCTTTTGGCAGTCACTCGCTTCAAACGTTACACAGTTGACACGTTACGATACGTTTGTTGAATTCATTTCAAATAAAAGTATGTATTTTCCTACCAGTAACAGTCCGGAAGGCCTTTCTTTCGAAATACGCACTGTGTCGTTCATTTCCGTAACCTAGCAACGCCTGCATTCACACGTAGAAGCTGTTGGCGAAATTCGTTAATCCGCCAGTGTCGTTAGGCCTAACGTCAACGTAACCTAGCAGCAAATTCTGAACACCGTTTTGAAATTTATTACGCTCCACTACAGTCCGTATTTTATTGGTTTTTTTTTTATTTGCTCTTGCAATTTTACAAAAACTAAAATTATGTACTGCATTTATTAATTTATTATTACGGAATTGTTTAAAGTAAAAAGTTTGGAAGTGTGCGCCAATGAAAAATTCTTCAGCGGAGGCGAATATCAATTTTATTCCAAGCGGCCGTAGTGCCAATCGGCGCGCCGATATTTGGACGGCAGTGCGACTTTTATAAAAATTTTTAAATGTTGCATACGAAATTTAGAGTGCTGAATACTGAAATATGACGTGAAATTCTCTAACTAAATACCCCGCGAGCTATTGGAAATTATCAAATTTTTTCAACACTCGTGTTTTGGCCCATTAAACTCACTCGTGCTATTTATTGGCAGATAATTTCTGCCTCAGATGTCTGCCTAAATAGCACTCGTGAGTTTATAGGGGCCAAAACACTCGTGGTGAAAAAATTATCTGATAATTTCCTTAGCTCTTGGGATATTACGTTTGATAATTCCCCTGCAAATTGAAAGTGAAACCCTAAAACGAAATCACTTTGGAGAATCGTTTTGCGGAAAGAAAAACAAAAATTCTCTAACAGAATTTAACTCGTGCTTCTATGAAATTTATAAATTGTGCGTTTTAGCACTCAACTCCTTTCCAACAAATTTCCCTCGACCTTCGGTCTCCAGAAATTAAATCCGGACCGGAGTATCGTGCTAAAACGCACAAATTATCGCTTTCATAGAAGCACTCGTGGTATTATAGCCAAAAAATTTACGGTTGTTCTGTTGCCACTATAGCTTTCTTTCACTTCAGAAGAGACTTGAACCATAAAATACTTTCTGAGCCCTGACATTTTGGCTTAATTTTTTGTTAACCATTCCAATGGAAAGAAAATACCGTAAATCCACTATTTATGGCTAGGTCCTCAATTGTAGCCAGTCTATAATTGTAGCTGGGTATTTTCCCAATCATGAATAAAGCAGTAGCCGGTCTGTAGTTGTACCCGGGTCAAAATGGCTTGATTTAAAAAAAAATCGTATTTATTAAAGGTTACCACCATCTTTAGGTTCATTAAAGAGCAATGGATAAACGCAGTCATGTTATAGTTGACAGTTTTTAATGTCAGACACACGTTTTATATGTATTGATAACGTAAATTTCCTTTCTAAATTGTGTAGTAGCCGGTCTCTAGTTGCAGCCGGTCTCTAATTGTAACTGGGTCAAAATTGCTTGAATTTTAACCAGTAGCCCGGGCTACAAATACAGGATTTACAGAATATCAAAGTAAGTAAAACGGAATTGCTTGGACAGTTACCTGTAATATGGAAAACGAAAACAGCTGTTTGTTTATGCCAAACTTATTCTGTATCGTTCATTGTTTTTATTGTTCTATGTATTATTTAGTCTTTGTAAAGTTAACTTTCTTCTTTTTTTCTTTGATGTCTACTTTGTTCTTCGATTTTTTTCCCTTAGGCTACGTTATGCTTTTGTTTGCACTTTCTGCAAGGTTACTAAAAGTGTTCAATTCAGTTGCACTACAAATTTGACAATAAACTTGTTTTTCATCCAGTTTAAGAGAAAGTTTTTAGCCTAAACATAGTAGTAGTGTTCACATGATTTTAGTTTATAAGTGTGATAGGTCTTGTATAAGTGTAATAGTTGCCTATTAAATTTTTTCCCTAAATCTTAATGAAAAGTCCAAACTAACACTGATGCGGTTTTCGTCTGTTTTTGTAAAAGTCACGAAACGTGTTCACATGCTTTTAGTTTTCAAGTGCTTTAGTTCTTATACATTAATTTTTTGATATTAATCCTCTTACATCTAGTTTCATCCCCAAGTCAATATGAAAAGTCCAAACTAAAAATGGCGCACTTTTTGCATGTTTCGCAAAAGTTAAGAAACACGCACACATGTTTTTAGTTTTCAATTCTGTAAATTCTTCTACATTAATTTTTACCTATTAATCATCCTATACTAGCATCGACTGGAAACTCGAACTTGCCGATCTTGACGTTGACTATCAACTCAATTCACTTCAAGATTTTCTGCATGATATCATTCACACCTTCATCCGGGGTTCCTCCAAAAGGCAAAAGGAGCACCTCTGGGCCAGCCCTATCACTCGCAGTGCCCGTAACAGGAAAAAACATACTTACCAAGCATTTGAACTCAATCCTACACCCAGCACTCTATCAACATACAAAGAAGCAGGCAACAACGCCGTCAAAAATTCGCTGTGCTCGTTCTTGCTTTGGGGAAGCCCTCATCCGTAAGTCCAAGTCTCAACCAAAACTACTTTTTGGATACATCAATCAGAACAAGAAGGCTGTCACAGCAGGATGTCTGAGAATGACATGGGAGATGAAAGAGATTGGCGAAAGACTCGATACCTTCTTTACATCTGCTTTCCTTCCCTCCACCTTCCTTCCCACGAAGTCCAACATTGATGAACGGCCTGTTCAGTTTGAAGCCAAGGACATCGAAACTGTTTTGTAAAACTCAAGAAACGTGCACATTTTAAATGCTTCAGTTCTTGTGCAGTAATTTTTCCAATTAATCTCCCTACATCTAGTTCCATCCCCAAGTCTCGGTGAAAAGTCCAAACTAAAAATACCGCTTTTTTCGCATGTCGTTATAGAAAGTCAATAAATGTGCACACATACTTTTTCTTTTCCAGTTTGTTAACTCTTTTACATTAATTTTTGCGTGCTAATTTCCCTCCGTTTGGTTTAATCCCCAAGTCTCAGTAAAAAGAGCACACTTAAAAATGGTGTTCTTTCGTATATGTTTTGTAAAATGTCAGTAATTGTATGTACGTCCTCTTGGTTTTCAAGTGTGTTAGTTTTCGGACATTAATTTTAGCCTATTAATCATCCTACATCTAGTTTCACCCATACCAAGGTTTCAGAAGTCCAAACTAAAAATAGTGCATTTTTTCCTTGTGTTGTTGTGTAAAAAAAAATCACGGAACCCATTCATGATATTAACGCTTTAAAAAAATGTCCAAACTAAGTAGACCATCGAAGTGGAGTATATGAAAGGAATCGGAGGGTTTAAAAGTTATCACACGTTTAGACGGAAAAAGAAACAAAGGAGTGACAACAGCACAGAACAAGTCGTCACTAAATTCAACAAACTGCAATGAATATGTTTTTAGTTTTTAAGTGTGGTAGTTCTTGTAATTTAATTTTTGCTTGTTAATATCTTATCATCTAGGTTTTTTCCCAAAACCAAAAGTCTTCCCTAAAACTTGTGCTTTTATCGCATGTGATTCTATTAAAAAAATCAGTTTACAAACACTCATAAAATTCTAAATCAGGATACACCCGGACTATGTGAAAGAAATCAAATGCTGCCAAAGTTATCGTAGATACAGACAGACAAGACTGACGATGGGCTGACAGCAACACATGACAAGAAGTCATCACTAAAATCACACAAATTGCAGTTAATAACATACTTAAGCTGTGAGAGCAATTTTTCCATTCCTTGTATCTACACTTACTTGGAACACCAACGTAACGTTCGCACGTTGCTCCAGTGTATCCATCCGGACAACGACATTGGCATCTGTGGGTAACAAATCCTCCATTGCGACAAGCCGGTTTTTTACTGCACTTTGCTAAATATAAGACAGCACACAAAAAAATCAGCGATTCTGACGTTTACACGACGTGAAATAAACACCAACAAGAATTGCACATGTGCCAAGATAGGCCATAAAAATTGGTAGATTTCTTACATTACTATTGTATGCGCGGCCGATCTTGAGTCTTACTGGTATTTATGAGCGGCTACTTCTTCCTGGAGAGGTCGGCATTAATCGACGTCCGCCATTGTTTTTTGTAACCATCTTGGATATCAACAAGGCACTCTGCTGCCAAATACATACAAGTGATTATCTGTGTCGTTGTGGGACGAACTCAAGATAGGCCGCGGACACTATAAGCGATTCATTCTTAGAATTTTTGTATTGATATATTCAATACTGTAGTCAGATTGAAAGATGCAACTCTTTATTCTGTGACTTCAAAGCTCTATTCTAATAACCGGTTTTTTTTAACACTGTAGCTATTTCAGTTTTAAAAATTGTTGAAAATAAGAACAACTACAGTTGCAATTAGAGAGTGTTTACTCCACATCCCCCCTAAGGCCCGACACTGTGGTTTATTTTTTAAAAGAAGACCAAGCAAAAAACATTTCATCAGTTATACAAATTGGCGTAATGAGCTTTTAAAAGTTTCAAAGTTAATAAATGTGAGTGAATAAAAGAAAAATTAGGTGGCTTACTGAAAACAGGGAAGGCTGGGCTTACTGTATTAACCGAGATCCCAAGAAATCATAACTGACTTTACTGACATCATTTACTATTTTTCGCCCGTCTCCCCATAGAGAATTCCTAAGTGAGCCATTTTGTAGAATTTATGTATCAATTTTCTCCAATCATCATGTAGACCTACTTTTAAATATTATTTTAAGTGTAAGGTTTCAAAATTGTATGTTGGATTCATGTTGTGTCATGTCATGCCATGTGCAGCTATATAAATTTGCAACAATGAGCTTTCAAAAGTTCCAAAGTAAAAAAAATGTGAGTGAATAAAATGACTTTTAGTTGGCGGGTTTACTGTATTACCCCAAGTCCCATGCCAACATAACTGACTTAGCTGATATCATTGACAGTTTTTACCCATCTCCCCAGAGAGAATTCCTAAGTGAACCATTTGTTAAAATTTTTATCTTATATGTGGGTTTCAAAAGTGTATCTCTGATTCGTGTAATGCATTTCATTCTGATTAATGCTGAATAGGGATCGGACGAATATTCGAATATTCGTTCGTTAAGAGCATATTTGAATATGATATATTCCATTCGAATATTCGCAAAATAAAAGTTCTGTGTACATTTTTTAATTTGATTTTAAGTTTTCCTGTGGGCTTCTCGAATCCCAGCCCAGTACGCACTATGTTTCTTTCTCTCCCCCTTCCCTTCCAACCAATCCAAGTGACAAGCCATGCGTTTTGAATTGTCACTTTCAAGTGAAGGGTGGGTCCGGGGTTAAGATTACGGAAGCGCACAGCGGTTCTCCCTAAAACATTAACGAACTAAAGAACGGGGAAGACAACCAAGGCCATGGTAACCAGTTGATAAACATCAACTTCAATATTCTACGTGAAAGGGAAGGACACCTTGGTGGATTACGTTCATTTCATACTGCAGTTGGCAAGCAATTTTTTTTTTTGGGGGGGGGGGCTTGTGTTATGTATGCCTTGCATTGCCAATGGACTAAATAAAACTACCCTTTTTGGGTTACCTTTGTTTTTTGGGGGAGGGGGGGGTGGTACTCAGGCCGAAACAAGGATAAAAAATATGGAACGAATATTCGAATATTCGAATATTTATTTGGCGAATATTCGAATATGTTTTTGCCCTATTCGTCCGACCCCTAATGCTGAAGTGATTAGAATGGCAAACTTTGTCTCCAAACAGCATTTTTAAATGTTTCCTCTTTTAAATTCAGTAGCCTCGAATCTCCTAAACCAATTTTTCTTTTGTTGAAGGTCGAACTTAAATCCACAAGTAAAACATAGATTGCATGTGCAAATATTTCAAATCCTTCGGACAATGTGGGTCAGAGTTATTTTGGAGATAGGGCTAATGACGGACAGTTAGACAGGAATAAAGTCATCAAGACAGGATGATGAGGAGTGCCTTTCCACTCCTTTCCACCATACATCACTAAAAGGGTAGCCTGTCCTACAACGTTGTTGTGAAATGAAACAAAAAAGACGGAAAAAATGCCAATAACACAAGTTACTATTTACTCACAAGAAAATCACTGCTCAGCATTATATGAGACTAGGAACACCACCCATTAATAGGATTATAATTTTAAATATGTAAGTCGCTTGTCTTTAAGTAACAGGATACAAATTACACGAACCTTCTACGTTTATTCAGTAGGAAGGTATCAATACACAAAAATTAAGTCAACGAGTTTATAAACTTACCATCGCATTTATACATTGCATTGGCCAGCTTCAAATCGTAGAAACTTAAACCCTTTCGTTGCCCAATCTTGAAATGTTGGAAAACGTCAATGGGTACCATTGTATGTTTACCATTAGCGGAAAAAAACTGAAAAACAATACGGCTTTAGTTTTTGGTTATTGCTACGACCTTAATCTTAAATTACCAAACTTAAAGATCATCAAATGAAGTAGAAAGTTTTTATTGAAACTTCCATTATTTTATATAGGGTGGTCAATTAGGTTTTTGTCAAGTTTGATGGGTACTGCTAAACAAATAGTCGTGAAACTTGCGTGATGAGATAAGGGAAGAAAGGGCCAATAACTAGATGAAACGGATAACCTTCCCTCAACGACCATCAAAATCATTCATTTGCCTATTTCTTTAAAATAATGATTTTGTAGGCTTTTCATGTCTTGTGGGTTCGCCTAGTGTTTTAACATGTTTTGGCTTTTAGCCTAGTGCCTAGTATGGCTTGATAAAGAATCGTATCCGACTCGAAATGTCACATTTTTAATTGTATGCTTGTGCACCTTTTTGGCTTTTTACTTTTTATCACTGTTTTGGTGATTTTTTCATCTCTTATTTCTTAAATATGCATCACAAGCTTGAGAACAAAATAATTACAAATAGAAAAAATAACAAATTGCGAAATTGCAAATGCCCTTTTTCGTGCGGTGTAGTTCCTGTAATACTTTTAGTCGTAGTTTCGTTCTAATTTTCGTATTGGTTTCGTAATCTGAGTTGCCTTCAATATTCCTTTAGTAATATTCTAGTCCTGTTTTCGTTCTAATTTTTGCATTGGTGATGAATCTTTAATTGCCTTCAGTTTGTAGTTCATGCAATAATTCTAGTCCTGTGTTCGTTCTAGTTTTTGCATTGGTGATGAATCTATAATTGCCTTCAGT
>JAHWFP010038333.1:0-10883 GCA_023313725.1 Lithobius niger
TATTTCAAATAAGTTGCATTATGTGGTGTTTAAACTTGAAATTTAGTGGAAAATAAATTTTTCTAGGAAAACCAACGATTACAAACAGTTTTGCACTAAGATTGCGGGAAAATTTAGTAGCTTACCTTCACGAGGCATAGCGTTGTCAAGCTTTGTTGGAAAACAACAGCAGTGATTTTGTTGGATTTTAGAGTTTATTTTGTGGTAAATAACGGATTAGCATATTGGTTATTGCAAAGTATTTTCAGTGTTGCATATTATGTGTGTTTAAAGGTAAAACTGCATTTAAAGGACCCAAATAATCTTTTTTCCCACCATAAGAAATCACCAACAAGAAATAGGACATTTTGGTGATTTTGACTGATTTAGGCTATAAATTTCCTAAATCAAGTGTTATTTAACCTAGGTTATTTTTTACTATAGAAAAAATTGTTTGTGGTAGTGTTTCATGATCTACACCATATTATTGCCCTTATCAGTGTGTTAGCTGCTATATAAGCTTATTATTTTTCATATTTAAAGGGATTTTCAGTGTTTTGAGTTGCAAATTGCAGTGATTTTTTTGTGTGTGTACTAGTTTGGAATATTGAGTTAAAATAAGACTTATAACTAATTATTGGGTTAAATTATAGTATTAAATCATGCCTAAAACTAGACAAAATCGTGCTAAAGGCACTGGGCAAGTTTCTTCAAGAGGTAGACCAATTAGAAAACCCACAAATCGCCTTGATTTTGTAGAATTCACTGACGGTTCAGTAAGCATCCCAAATTTGGATAATACCAACACTACTCCAGACGTATCTGATTCAGAATCAGACCATACTATTGATACTATAGATGATGCAAATGATGCATTAAATTTACCACCACTTAGACGAGTTCAGTCTCGTTCAACTAACAGGTCAAATCGAAATAGAGGTAACTCTAGAGGTAGAATGCGTTCTAGATCCCCACACGATAACCGTGTACCACTGGATTCTCGGGTGCCAGATAATTCTCAGGTAACCCCAAATAACTCCCGAATACCATTGAATTCTCAGGTTCAGTTCAACTCAAATGTGCCGTTAAATTCAAACGTTCCATTAAATATAACAGCATCACTAAACCATCACATGCCATCGCATTCCCAAATGCAAAATAATGCTCAAATGCCAGTTCACGTTCAAATACCGTTAATTGCTCAATCACAAAATCAGTCTCAGGTTCCACTCACCCCAAATGTAGTAGTAAACTCTCATATTCCACCGGATAATCATACACCATTAAATGTTACGCCTAATCACAGTAATGGACGGCAATCAAATAGCATAGATGAACATTTGGTTCAAAGTATTTTAGACCATACTTTGGCTACATGTTTGCAAGCAAGTAATGATAACGTTAGGCTAGCAAGTGAAAATCAACTAGAAGTGTTAAAAACTATTGCAGATTCATTTCAAGTCATTCAAAATAGGGATCCACAGGAAAAATCTAGACTTTGGGAAGAATTACGTGCATCGAAAAAAGCAATTTTGCCTTTCTCAGGTGACGATTCACTAGACATTTTCACATTTTCATTAATGGTAGAAAATTTGCGCACCCTTGATCCTACATTAAAAGATAACAAACTGATTTCAGTTGCATGCAGCAAATGCACGGGAGAAGTAGCGATTTTCCTAGCTATGAATCCCCACATTGCTAAATCTCAAAGTTGGTTAGCATTTAAAGGACAACTAAACCCTTCCATCTTAAATTTCAGTATCGTTAATTAAGACACTTAAAAAACGTGTGAGGTACGAAAATCACTCAGGCTTTATAGTTATTATGTAGTAATGCATCTAAATCTTCATTCTAGCAGATGAATTCTTCGTTCGTGCGGTCCACACACCCAAGTCTCGTTCGCGTGACGTCACACTTCATCACCCATGTGGCGCATGCGCCCAACAAGTTCAGGCAAGATCGCGCTCGGCTGTCAATCCTTACCAGTCGCCACTACCCCTTCTCCTTCAACTAGTTGAAACACGTAAAACACAGAATGACCCTTCTCTTCCCCCCCCCCCCCCCAACCCAACCCTCCCAGCCGGCGGATAGAACGAATAAGAGCAGCACCGATTCTTTTCAAATGAAGCGCGTGGCCCCTAACCTGCTCTCCCTCCCCACGAGCAAAAAATGGACACGGTTCAATCGCTCATCTGCCCAGAATTTCGCTTTGAGTGGAGTATCGCCTAGCTGAACAAACTTGCGCGATTCTTTGTAGTGTTAATAATAATGGTAGCGTAAGTTCTTGAATACTTTAATAAATCACGCAGAGATTGAGTTTTGGTTCGCGCTGCTATGGTCAGGGGACTGGTCACGCAGCTGCCATCCCACAACCCACCGCGCACTCGCTAGTATGCTACGATGACGTCATTCCTCCAAGGTATTACACGTAAGGTGATGAAGTGTAACGTCAGTACCATGCGAGGAAATCGCGTTCGCTGTCTCGCGCTGTGGAACCATCAAACTTAGATTTTAAATCGACTATTGCGTAATTAATACGAATGTTGCAAACTTCGCGCAACTTGCATCTTGTTTTTTTTATACTTAACTACCAATAGAGAAATTTAAGATGGAAGGGTTTAGTTTTCCTTTAAGGAAATTTTAGTTGATAGTTTGGTTGTGGAGGTGAAGTTATAACCCCATACTTGTTTCACACTATTCGCTAACGAAGGTGAAACTATCGAAGCATTTTCAGCTAGGTTAGAGAAAATGGCTTCACAGCTTTGGAGAATTAAACCTTCAGATACTCAAGCTCAAAGGGAATTTAAACAAATAGCTAAGGTTGATGGTATGCGTTCAGCTTTTCTGCACGCAATGCCACCAGAAATTGAAGCACATATTACTTCACAAATACACACTTCATTTCGTAACATGTACAACTCAGCTATTTACAAGCGTTCAGTCTTGGCAGGTTATCAAGATAACAACACTAGTCCTAAATCCGCTCAGTCAGCCGAAGCTGCAGTAGATAAACGAACTTCAAACACGGAAGTAAATAACTTTGCTTTCGGCACAATGCTTGACAAAATAAATTCGTTAGAGAAAGGGATAACTGAACATGAATAACGCCAAACCAAAACTAAACGAGGGTAAGGTTAGCGCTGTTAACCCTAAATTCAAATATCCACAATGAACCCTAAATTACTCTCAACTAAACAATGCTATCGCTGTTTAGGCCACGGGCATTTCAAAAATGAATGCCGAACTAAAAGCGAAAACGTGCAACGTTGTAGGCAACGTAATGAGGAACATTGGGGCACGTCCGACAACTCGCCCAGAAATAAAAATAATTTCAGAGGTAGAGGTGGTCGCGGAGGTAACGGGTACAGGGGAAATAACCGTGGAAAACGCGGAAACTATTTTTCTGGATTTGGAAACGGATTCATTTCAGTTTAACAAGAAAAACAACAACCCTTATGCATTTCAAACAAATAACGGGTATAACGACTCAGGTGACCAACAAAACCAAAATAATGGCAGTAATAATAATAACGGGAGACAAAATCAAAACCAAAATCAAAATCAGCAAAGGCAAAATAATAACAGTAACCAAAATCAGTTCCCACAACACGCTACAGAAGTAAACCAGAGTAACAATTCTAATCAGTGTGATAATGGTTCAAAAAACGAGCTAGTAGCCTGAATATCGACAGGGATTCAGGTCACGTAAACACTCAGCTAAAACAGAGCAGTGACGATCAGACTCCACATGTCAGTTCAGTTCAAGGTCAAACACCTGTTAACCAAAATAATGAAGTAAATAGTACTCACATGTCAAAGGTGTATTCCTTTGGTTTTGAATGACGTAGCGAACAAATTAATGCTTAAACTGTATTCCGATGCAGAACGGCATCAACAGAAACTCGCTTTACCAGATCGTACTTTAGCATTACCATGTTTAGCATCATATTTTGGTAAAGTTCCTTCAAAATATGTTGTAAGATCGATTCAGGGTATCGAAATCTTGTAAGTGAATTCACAGAAGCTTTAAAAACGGTTAACGATAAGTACGACCTTACTTGTGATTTGGTAATCGTAACGTTATTCGAGGACGGATTGGATTCCACTAACTTTCACACAGAGTTAAATCCTGTAGATACTAATAAACCAATAATTATTGCTTTATTAGGCGGTGAACGCACAGTTCAATTTAAGCACACGAGCGAAACATTTTACAAAGACGGAGTTAAAATGCTTTCAGGTAACTCTATAGGCATCTCGCACACAGCGCAAAAAGATTGGAAAATTCGAATTCCAACAGTTACAGGGGTCAACGAACCTACTATTTGTTTAACGTTTTGGGTCAGCAAAAGTACGGGCAAGCAAAATCTCTCACCAGCGAAGCACCAATTGCTGAGCTAGCGAGCGAGGAAACTTGCTTACGAGCATTTCAGCTCAAACAGGCAATAGATGGTACACGCAGCACCATCTAGCGTCTGAGATTGACACTAGTAGTACAAACGAAAACCAAAACGAAGCATCGCTTGATTCAGAGCAAACGGAGACTATCACGAACACTGTTCACGTAAATACAGTTCTAAATAAACCTAAAATTAGATATTCTCGTCCACATTTAGTCTTTGACGTTGGAAATAGACCAGAGGTATGTTTATTGGGCACTGGGTCATCACTTTCGCTAATAACTAGCACAGCAACACAACGTATGCTTAGAAATTTTAGTGTAAGTGTACTATGCTTACGATGCTGACACCGGTAAGTTTACTTGGTGTAGGAAATAAACAAAGTAAAACGGATAGGAAAATAGTAACTACTATAGAGAAATGGGAATTTTCCAGAAATCAGAAACTTGTTATCGTACTGGATGGTTCTTTTGGTAACATTTCAGTATTATTAGGATAAGATTTTCTGTCAAATAAGTCAGATGCATAAGTATTAAATTGCCCTGATAATGTTTTAAGCATTGGTGATTTAAAATTCCAAATGTCAGCATCACCAGAATTAGCTCAACAACAACTCATAGACGTCACAGTCTCTTTATTACGAGACGAGGTAATTCCACCAAATTGCGAGTCCAGAATAACCGGAATTTTGCATTTTCCATATCCCGAAATCCAGACAGGAGTGTTCAAACCCGAAAACGGCGAATTTCCTGTACATTTGGCTCACAGTTTTGTTAATACAACTTCCACAGGTATTATTCCAGTAAAGTGTATCAATTTTAATGCTTATGACGTAGAATTAAAATCTGGTACAATCCTAGTCACGTACTCAACTGCTATCATAGATTACGAGGACGAAACTTCCGTAGATTCAGTAAACTCAAACTTACCCACCACAAGTCCCAATGAGACAGCTCAATCCCCAAATCCCAATGAGGTACCTCAAAATCCAAGTCCCAATGAGACAACCCAAAACCCAAGTTCCATTAAGGTAGCTCAAACTGCAAAGCCTATCGAAATTTCTCATTTGCAAGCTAAACAGAGTGAAAACTCATCGGAAGAGACAGCTAGGGTACTAGCTGACCCTCCCAAGCCTAAATCGAAAGAAGAGCTCGATGCGGAATGGAATTTAATAAAACATAAATTTGTATTTCCTGATTTAAATAAGGAAGAAACTGAGGAATTCCTCGATATCTTACGAATTCATCAGGATTCATTTTCCTAAAACTATTTTGATCTTGGATGTTACGAGGGGTACGAAGTTTCTATAGATACGGGTAATTCTCAGCCAGTAAGTTCCAAGATGTATCGAGTTCCCTTTCACCAACGTGAATTATTAGATAAATATCTTTATGAAATGCAAAGAGTAGGTATAATCAAAGAAGGAAAATCTGGATGGCTCTCTCCATGTCTCATGATAAAGTGAAGGCCAACTGGTTATCGAGTAGTCATAGATTTAAGAGGGCTCAATTCTGTTGTTGAATCGGTAAGTATACCAATACCAACTGTGACAGAAAGCATGGCGCACCTAAGCGGCGCTAAGTATTTTACACGTCTAGACTATAAGTTTGGATTTTACCAACTTAAGTTAACCGAATCAGCTAAAGCTAAAACATGTTTCTCAGCAAACTCTAAAACCTATTGCTTTAACCGGCTCCCAATAGGCCTTAAGACAGCGCCAGCTCACTTCCAGTTCTGCGCTCAGCAGATCTTTGCAGAGGTACTAGGAACCTATTGTACCGTCTATCTTGATGATTGTCTCTTGAGTAGTCCAGATCTTAAAACCCACATCAGTCATGTGAATCGAGCACTAGAACTAGTCGCTCGTTCCGGACTAAAACTCAGCATTGAAAAGTGCGAATTTGCACGAAAGAAAGTCAAATTCTTAGGTTTTGTGTTAGATGAGAACGAGATACAGCCTGATAGTGATAAAACGAAGGCTATGCAACAGTATCCTACACCTAAGACACCAAAACAAGTTCGTTCTTTTCTTGGTAAGGTAAATTTCTATAGAAGACACATCTCTTCATTCGCAGAGATGTCACAAGTTTTGTCTAAACTCACACGGAAAAACTGTAAATTCATATGGGGCTCAGAAGAGGAAACATCGTTTCAG
Organism: Lithobius niger; assembly: GCA_023313725.1. Lineage (NCBI taxonomy): Eukaryota > Metazoa > Arthropoda > Chilopoda > Lithobiomorpha > Lithobiidae > Lithobius > Lithobius niger. The sequence continues at coordinate 6,535 of JAHWFP010038333.1, forward strand.
CAACTAAAGCAGGCTATGGTAAAAGCTGCAACATTAAAGCACCCCGACTTCTCTAAACCCTTTTTCTTAGAAACGGATGCTAGCGGCGTAGCGGTCGGAGGCCGTTTGTCCCAATACCATGGAGGAATAAACTATCCTCTAGCCTATACTTCCCGAACCCTCTCTGACACGGAAAGAAAAGAAACAACTACAACTAGGGAAATTTTGGCGATAATTCATTTTATCGACTCATTTCGTTGCTATTTACTTGGTAAGATGTTTTTCCTGACGTCAGATCATTTAGCAATTTGCTATCTTTATTGTGCCTCATGCCTCCCCCCCAAATTAGAAAGAATCTTACTTCACTTGCGAGAATATGAATTCATATTACGTCATAAATCGGGCTGACTTGTAGCGGTTTCCGATGCTCTTTCTCGTACAGAGATACCAGTCGCTGCGCTAGGCAGTCAGTTGACAGAACAGAGAAACGACCCATACTTAGGCGACATCATAAAATGCCTTAAAGATCAGTCCTCAGAGGATCTGATCGACGCTTCCAGTAAAAGAAATGTCTTTTACAAAGACTATGACGGAATTCTGTATAGAATTCGACTAGCTGACCCTTCTAAAGGTCGGATGCATAACCTAGCACAGATGTGTGTACCAAAATCTCTACGCAACTATTGTATCAGAGTACCACTCAACACCAGCTGCCGGACATCGCGGATCTCTGAGAACTAGAGATTTAATAGAACTACATTGTTATTGGCTTAAGATGTATGATGATATCGCTCACTACGTTAAGACTTGTCAAGTATGTCAAGCTTACGTTAGACCTACCAAGCCACTCAAAGCTAAGCAAAGGGCTTACTAACCTCTACAGATACCAGGTTATTCTTGGAGCCTGGATCTCATCGGACCTTTGAACAGAAGCTTTCATAACAACGTCTATATAATGACCCTAATTGACGATTTCAGTCGTTATGTAATTGCAGTCAGAATTCCCGATAAGAAGGCTGAAACTATAGCTAATAAGTTGTTCTCTCACATTATTGCTAGATATGGAGCACTAGTGCAATTAAGGGGAGACAACGGATCGGAGATAAATAATGCTATTGTGGCAAGATTGGCAAATTTGTTCAATATTAAACAGATAAATTTCACTCCGAACACATCGTGGGTAGGAGGATCCGTAGAAGCAGCAAATATGAGAATAGAGACAGTTTTACGCAAAATTTCAGCTAGTTGTCTTGAAAATTGGTGTGAATATCTCGAACGAGTGACGATAGCTCTGAATGCATGCCCTAATTCAACTACGTTAATTAGTTCACACTATCTACATCATGGGTCTGAATTCAGATTGCCGAGTGCACTAGCTTTCGAACCTATTTACGATAGTGACGATACTATAGTTCGTTTAGAGAGTAGACTTCAAGCAGCATTTGAAGTTGCTCGAGCGCATAATTGGAAAGCAGTTAAGAGACAGCAAAACTTTTATGATCGTACGGCACGCCCTTATCGTTTTCTTGTTGACGATTACGTACTTTTACGCGACTTATTACCAATTAAGCAAATTTCTCAGAAATTACTTAGAGCATGGACAGGTCCGTTCAGGATTATGGAATTCGTAAATGACGTTATCGTTCGTATTATACATTTCTTGGATCCACTTAAAGTTGTTCGGGCACATGTAAACAATTTAAGACCATGGTTCGTAAGAATGAATAACCAACCTATTCCTTTCAATGGACCTACGGACCTGGAACTCTCCGAACAGCTTAACGGAACTGAAACGGAAGCTGAAATAAAACTACAAAAAATACATAGCACTGTTATTGCAGGACCCAACAGATCATTTATCGGAGATTCAACCGCCAACACTTGCGCCTTCCGAAACTGACGATGCAGCTAGCAGTTCTGAGACAAGCCTAACTAAGAAACGCAAATGCGTCGAGCCAAAATCGGCCGCTCATTTACAAAATAAATACCGTAAAATAGATTACGAACTTAACAAACAAAGAATGTTTGGTTCCACGCATGGTTATGATACCCTTAGTAGTAAATGGACACCAGAAATTAGGCTGCGCCGGCAGTTGGAAGAGGCAAATGTTGACGATGAGTAAAAGGTTGTATATCCAGCGGAGAACAAAGAAATCACAGCGTCTACGTGAAGAGCGGACACGCGCTCTGCACGCGGGGACCCAAGCGAGGAGAAATGGAACTAGGTTTACTGAAAATAAAGTACGGAGGCTACGCCCAGTCAGCGGCGTATTTTCATTTCTCGTAGTATTTGCAAATCCGCAGTACTAAACATCTTTCATGGCATAAAACAAGATATAACTTATGTCTATTGTGTTTTAAGATGTAATATATAAATAAATTGTACACCGGGAATCACGTAGTAGTTTTCAAAAAAAAATACTATTATTGAAAATTCGGGGGAAAAAATGTACAAACAAACAGAAAATACGAAAAAATATATACATTTGCAACAACATATAACATAAATTTAAATTAAGAAAGCACAAATTAAAACCATATATACAACCATATGTACAAACATAATATCACAGTACGAAAACATTTATATTAATAAATTGAAAGTAAAATAAGACATAGTTACAAACACATGTTGCAAATTTAAAATTGAAAACAAGCAATGCGCAAATTTAAATCACAGCAAAAACAATAAAAATGAAACAAAATGGAAAATTATGAATTCAAAATATGTACATACAGTTATAACATGTGACAAATATTGAAATGCATCAAAATTAAAATTGGACATAGAAACGTAACATATTATTTGAATAAAAACACAAGCATGAACGAATTAAAATTAATAAAATAACACATAAGTAAAATAAAATAGGAATACTGAACATTGAAAATAAAATACCTGAAATAGAAAATTTTAATTAATAAATTATGATCATGAATTTAAGAAATTGGTTTAATGTAACGGCCAAATAATTGAAATAAGAAGTAAGAGTATGAAATTTAGAAATTACAATTTTATTTTGGCTTAATGCCTTAACAGTTGCGAATATAAATCAAGCTAATCATAATCGAAAATTTAAAATTGGAAGATTTACAGAAATCTGTGATCATAAATACATGAAATTAAGCAATGAAAATATTTACAATTTATGTACAAACGGCACTAGCCGTTCCCAGAAAGCGCATTCGGCCACACCGCTTATTTTAGCGGCAGGTCGAATACGACGGTGGCAAAGACGGCCTTAGTCGTCGCCATTATTGTCATCGGTGGCATCACCATCATTTGGGTTCATCTTAAATAAAATAACAAATACAGCGGATTAATATTCCGTTCGTAAAATTGTAAAATGCATGTGAAAATTGACAAGTATTAAGCTCATCTCAACCATAAAAGATTTTGCACATAGCGAAACATGACGTATCTTTAATTTCTCTCATGTTCATAAGAACAATATGGAGGGAAATCACTGTGTTCTGTAGACAGGAGGAGTACGTTCAAAGCAACAAAAAAGGGTAGCTTGAACAGGTTCCTTCCCGACATTGTTGTTGTACTATAATTATAGGAAATTATTTCCAGTAAGGGTGATATTCTCCCCACCCCCTCTTTTTTTTTTTAACCAAAAATTAACATTTAAAATAGTAATAAATTCAAAACAAGTATCAACGCAGAAATATGTGGCAAAGTGTCCTAATCGGTAGTAAGCTATTTTTTTTAAAAGAGAGTTCGAATGCGCAGCGGAATTTCTCCTACGCGCATAGTGCCTCATCACCCAGCGCTCAGTTCGTGCTGGCGCTCTCATTGCGGCTCATAGCTTATAAATTAAAATTACGAGGTTAAACTCTTTAACCAAGCGGATAGTTGCCGGATACTTCAGTGTTGATGTTTTATAACACACAAAACTGTAAAATTGTCATTTAAAACTTTGGTTACGAATTATTGGATTTACAGATTATTTATCCCCTCCCCCCCTTCCCCCATAAAATCAGTCTAAATTTACAAATAATAAACCATATCACCAAAATAAGAAAAAACTCATTCTTGGACAACGAAAAGGTACCAAACAATAAATAAAGAAATAAGTACGGATTCCTTTTCCAAGAATATTCAACAAAAATGTAGCGGAACATTCATTGTCATAAATTCAGATGAAGTAATGAAGGTTCCGAGCAAATAGTAAAATAATTAGTTTTACAAGTATTTGCTTCAAAATGGAAGTTGGACAAATTGTACAAGTATCAGATAACGTTTAAAATTTTATATCTATAAGCAATAAGCATTGCTATAAAGAATGAACCATAAAGTTAAAATGTAAACTAAAATTAATTCAGTATTGCAAAAGAATATTTTAAGATCCTATACAGTACGACAA
>JAHWFP010038343.1:0-20479 GCA_023313725.1 Lithobius niger
TCGTCACTTTCATCCAAGATGGCGTCACATCACTTGCATCGCTTTCGTTGCTTTCACTTCTTTCGTCACTTTCATCCAAGATGGAGTCACTTGCATCGCTTTTCCCGCTTTTCACTGCCTTCATCGCAGCAGCCTTGTCGGACCGACATGCTTCTCACCTGAATTCTTCCTTTTCTGCATATAAATTCTAAGCTGCCAGCAGCCATTCGATCCCATGGTCAACGAGCCTGCTGTCCCTCGTCTTCGCTGTAACAGCCACTCAACCTTCTATCAACTCGCCTGCTGTCGCTCATTTTCGTCTCCAGCAGCCATTTGAACTCGTGGTCAACGAGCCTGCTGCCCCCCATCTTCACTGTAACAGCCACTCGATCTTCAATCAACGCCTGCTCTCTCTCATTTACGTCTCCAGTAGCCATTCGATCCCATGGTCAACGAGTCTACTGTCCCTCATCTTCGCTGTAACAGCCACGCAACCTTCTATCAATGCCTGCTGTCTCTCATTTACGTCTCCAGCAGCCATTGGAACTCACGGTTAACGAGCCTGCTGTCCCTCATCTTCGCTGTAACAGCCAATCTGTAGCAGTCACTTCAACCCTTTATCTATGTGCCTGCTGTCCCTTATCTTCGCTGTGACGACCACTCAACCTTCTATCAACACCTGCTGTCCCTCATTTTCGTCTCTTGTAGCCATTCTAACCCTTTGTCAACGGGCCTGCCGCCCCTCGTCTTCGCCGTGACAACCACTCAAAAACCCGTGCATCAGTATATTCCTCTCACCGGTTCGACCGTCGACCTCGGCAACAACGATCCACAACCGCCGATTCCATACGGTCAACGCCAATTTCGTCTAGCTCCTCCAACTTCGTCTAACCCTCATGGATCCTCGTCACCCACATCCCGGCATCAACATAATGAATTTCCACCTATGACTCATCGCTTCATGGAGGAGCAATCTAATAAATTTCTACAAGACCAACCCTGTCACCATCGGTGCCCCCCCCCCCCCCCCCCATCTACACATGATGCTTCTTACGTACAGGAATGGACTGCATCTCCTGTTAACGGTTCTCGCAGATGCATTCTACCTGCTCACTCATCCCCACAAGAAGAAACAGCACTCAACCTCGTCTTCATTGGATTTACATCGACTTCTCAACAATCGGCTTGACATGGCACTAGCCTTTGAAGCATGTCGCCAGACTCTACACCTGCTCAACTTGAACGGCAATCGCCAGCCCCTTACGAGACTCCTTACAAGCCCAAGTTCCCCGAGCCATGAAAACTGGCGCAGCCATGTTGGCAATGATGTTCGCTCCTCGATCCATCATCAGTGGCTTTGCAATCTTCCAATTCAACAAGGCTACTAATCCATCAAATCGGCCTTTTCAAGACCATCACACACCTACGGCCCTTCCTCCATGACTGCCGGCTTCCCACACACATGATGCTGCTCTTGCCACCCCTCATGGCCCCAACTCCAGGCTAACGTATTGACCTTGTCAATCAACGTTGAAGTTCATTAACCATTAACTGACTCTCTACAGTTCTTCATGTGTGCCACCTTCACTTGAACGCATGTTCCCATCTTTTGCTTCCATCCGCTCTACACAGTAACAACATTGTTCCGTTACTACCTCCAGAACACGGATTTAACCTATCACTACTGAACATTTCAAAACCTGCATCCAACCTTACACCCAGAGTTCTGGAACTTCTCACCACTCCTGGCCCTTCCTTCGCGAAACAACGCCAAACGACCTGCTGCCAACCGACCACGTCGATCCCTCAACCTACTGGCCTAGTCAACGCTCACCTCGCCTGTCCTCATCCATCAACACAGTCCCTCGGCTCGCTCGTTAACCCACCAATCAGCACAGCCCTCTTTCCCGCCTCAACGCGCTCATCATATCCTCTACGTTGTTTACGTTATCCTGTGTGCAACTCATAAATCATGCCACCCAAGCTCCGTGGCGGCAAGTCCAACACCCTCATTCGAGGATGGAACCCTGATAAGCACGAATTCCCGACACCTGCACCTGCGTCGCAGTTGTTTTAAAAAGAGCCCGTTACGACCCTCACACTGCGTGCCAATCTCACCGGAAGTGTGACTTCGACACCGACCCGTGTAAGATTTGCCTCACCATACCTAGCCACGATTGGCCCCACATTTGTATGAAGAACCGTGCGGCCAAAAAACGTTCTCAACAAATTAAACAAAAGAAAGCTCGTTATCGCGCGTCGACCTCTACAAACTCGATGATGACCTCAACCCCCGCTTTGGAGTCCCCAACCACTTCATCCGCAACTTCCACCAACCCATCATCAACTCCTAAATTGTCTTCAGCAACGGAGCCTAACTCTAAACCTGTTGCCACAGTTTCACCTGCAAAAGCTAACGCTGCCATTGCTCCAATCACAGGGCCTGCGGTCGATCATGACACGTCGTTTGGACTTGACTCTACACCATCTAAACATTCTGAACACCCACATTTCAGCGACTCGTCAGTTCTGCGGAAAGCAATTCGTCACCGTCTTGACCTCAATGTTAAAGAATAATCTCGCCTTAGGAAAAATTCTGCCCCCGTTGCATCTCATATCCAACACCTGGAACAGAAAGCTTCACAGCTTGATCACTGATTCACATGATAATGAATGTATTCAAGCAGGGATCTGTCATGTTTTTCGTTGGTCCATTGACTGGCAATTACCAATCTCTACCGCAAAATGTAAAAGTTTCCATATCGGGAATAGTAATCCAGTGTGCACTTATGTGTTGGATGGGGTCCCACTGCCAGGAGTTTTCTCTGTTAAGGACTTGGGAATTTGGTTTGATGCCAGTCTTAAATCCACCACCCACTGTGGTCACATCGTATCAAACGCTAATCGACGTCTTGCTGTTGTTCAGCGAGCATTTACCTCGGGTTGTGTAAACACTAAGCTGTGGGCATATAAGGTCTTTGTTCGCCCCTTACTGGAATATGCTGCTCCTGTCTGGTGCCCGTATCTCATGCAAGATATCGATCATATCGAATCCACTCAGCGCCGCTTCACAAAATCTCTGACTGGCATGCGACACTTGCCGTACAATGCCCACCTAAATAAACTTAATTTAGAATCTTTGGAGCTACGACGTCTTAAGGCTGACCTCATACTTACATTCAAAATTCTGAATGGTTTTCTGTTGGTTGACTTGCCTTTTTTCGACTTAAGCACTGTAACCTGTACCCGGGGACATAGTTCTAAATTGGTAGTCCCTCGATCTAGGCTAGATTGCCGAAAAAACTTTTTCTCTGTCAGGGTTGTTAAAGCTTGGAATTCCCTGACTGAGCAAACTATCTCTTCACCATCTTTTGCAGCCTTCAAGCGTAATTTGGGTCTTTCTGACTTGACTTCGTTCCTAAAGAGGCCTGAACACTGTACTCTTTAGCTGCCACCAGCCATTTTATTGTTTTAAATTAAACCATTATTTTTTTTAATTCGTGGACTGGCGTAAGGAGTATCCTTTGCCATGTCAGTTTTCATTTCACCGTTAACTTGGTTTTTAAACTTTTTTTTATTATATATTATTTTATCTTGTTAATAATTGACAATTGGTTTAGGCCAAGCTTTAAACTGCGATGCATTTTATTTTTATTTTTATTTTTAAGAAACATGAAACAGCTTTTCCCCTCATTTGTCCCTCACGTTTGGCGATGCCATCGGGGATCATTGTGTCCCTGGTAGGTGTAACCTTGGTGGTAAGGCATTTGTGACCCCACCCCAATACCATCTACCCTTCCTCTCTGGCAAGGCCATTGTCTTCGTTTTAAACTCTTGAAGTCCTAAACTTCTGTAATTTTAATTTTTTTGTATTAACTTCGGATGGCAGTTAGTGACCGCCAGGTCCTTGCCATTCCGGTTGCGTTTGCAACGAACTTATTATTATTATTATTATTATTATTATTATTATTATTATTAGAAACTTGCAAACGCTGAAAAAATCATTTCCGCCTACAAACTCAACATCGAGAATTTAACAGTGAGTAATAATCACCTTCGTCGAAGAGTTGAACTAGCGGATGTCAGATTTCGACGACTATCACCACTTCCAAACACTGTCCAATGCCAACCGATCTTCAAGATTCATCGGCCTCAACCCCCAATCAAACCTAAAATCACACGGTCTCATCGTTCAACCCAAACCACTTCAACCCCCTTACAACTTCAGATTGGTTCAACCATCATCAAACCAACTTCTAATGAATCCTCATCTACACCACCCAGACTCCCTGACCTCATGCGTCAAGAACACTGTGCCATCACTCAAGAGTGGATCAGGGCAAATCAGGCTATGCCTCCTGAAAAATATGTTGCCCGCCAAATATGGCAATGGGATAACGCGCCCTACTTTCAACCCGCCAAAAGTGAAATGAGGAAACTCTCTCTCCAACGCACCCGCCAACTACTATGCATCACCTGCAGATCTAAAGCAAAGGGCTATTCGTTTTCATTCACCTCCAGGCTATAATCACTTCACTGAATTTCCATTAAAACTATCTCATCTGGATCCTGGCCGGAATGACCCTTCACATGTTATTCTCTACAGGAAATTCTATGTGACCGGCCATTCCTTTTTTCCACCAAACCTTAAATCTCACCATCAAATCTTCAATCAACTTCACTCATTATTACCAAGGTAATTCTCTTTCCATTTGTTTTTAATACATATTCAGGAAAAACTTCCCACTGCAGTTGCCCTTGCGGCTCTTTCTGCTGAGATTGTGTGACAGTATTCTGATCCATCATCCTGTCCCCAACACAATCTCCAGGACCCAGCTCACGCCCTTGGGAACCCGTCATGATGGTGCCCACCACCTATACTGACCAGGTCAACTGTAAATGCAATTAGACTTACAGGTAGTGGATATTTTCTGACCGGCAAGTAGAAAGCCCACTTTTACCTGGGGGTAGGTCAAAATTGGTTTCTATTGCCTAAAGAAAATATACACTACCTGTAAATACCCACCCAACCTCCCCTCTCGAGTCACCACATGACTGACATATTGAGAGGAAAAGTAGATGGCTGGCTTTCGCCATAGCACTATTTATGGAGGGTCTGCATATGCTTGCGCATGCGCAGATGGGCGGATGAGCTGGGCGTATCGCGAGAATTAAAAATCCTCCAGGGTAAACAGCACTCAGGAACTGAATGCAATTAAATTTACAGGTAGTGTATATTTTCTTTAGGCAATAGAAACCAATTTTGACCTCCCCCTAGGTAAAATTGGGCTTTTGATCAACTGCCTCTGATGGCATGGTGGCGCGCACCTCTTAATTAAAGACGAGCCCACTACGATTCTTCAATCGGTTTCATTTTAAACTGTAAGTTTAATTAGAACACTAGTGAACTGAATCAACATTAAAAATATTCAGCACCGTTTGGCAGTTTTACGATACGGGAAGCCTCCAAACCGTTTAGTCTCGGCGTTTTGAACATTTCATTTATCCGACTGCGACGTTGCCACGTCGCAGTCGGTTGCCACGTCGCACGACTGATAAGGATGAAATATCTAGATAGCACAGTCATTGCCCAAAAGTAGTTGTATGAATTTGCGCCTCCCCCCCCCCTCCCCTCCCTTGACAACAAAACAAATGTCATACAGTAGAAGTTGTTTTAAATATTTCTCCTTCCCCCTCCAAAAAAAAAAAAATACTAACCATTAAAGTCATGAACGATTGTCCAAACAAGTAGCCTAAGTCTACGCTAATTTCGCATGCCGACTTGACTATACAAGCTTGTTATCCAGTTCGTACGAATGAGATCAGTGGAGACGCGTGCCTACGTCAGTGATCTGTGCAATAATTTGCCAGTCATTGGTCGGTTGGTGGTGACATTAGCCGCTGATGAAGGCTACATAGTTCCCAGTAATTGGTCGTGGACTGATGACGTCAGTCGGCTGAAGAAAAAATAACGAACCTCGTACGTTTGCTGCGAACAAAAATCTTTGATTATTTCTAGTGGAGGATTTCCCCACCGGATTCGATCCATTTTCGAACTTAGACCTAGAAATGTGCCATAGAATCTGTGTGCTAAATTTGACAGAAATCCGATAATTCGTTAAAACGTTATAGCGCGAACACACACACAGACACCCAGACAAACAGACAGACAGAAAGACGGACAGACAGACAGAGAGACAGACAGACAGATCGTTCTAATCGACTCTAATAAAGCAACTAAAATCAACTGTGGGTCGGTTTGATAGGTGCTGCCATCTGTTATTACCAAGCGGCGAATTTGCAAACTAACGACAAATGCGCTGCAAATCATTAATTTCAGATACTGACGAAGTTTCCAAATTCAGTAAATGGATAGCGCCACTTATCAAACCTGCTGCTCTGCCGTTTTGCAGAGCTTAGTTTTTTGACGCGCTCCCAGCCGTAGCCATGGCGCCAGAAGGAGAGAGGGACAATTTTGCTAGGTAAATCCCATCGGAAGTTCCTAGGTTCCTTTACATGCCACAATCGACATGAGCATGAGACACCACAGGGCCCTTCTCTTCCCGAAAATGCCAGGGGTAGCTGATGCCGGAGTCAAACCTATGACCTCTGGCACCCAAGACGGTCATGCTAACCATCAGGCCACCTTGCCTTTTTGCCGAGCAGCTGATGTGGTCTTTACTTCAGGATGCTTTGCTTGAACACACCGAACAGCCTAGTGACCGATTACACTCAAAAGTGTATGCTCACCATCACGCTTGTATTGTCAAGGGGATTGCTAAGAAGTTTTAGGTAAATACCGGCTGATATGTTTATTATGTACAGTTGAGTGTCTTTTTATCTCCCTTTAGATTAGTGGGGGATGCTCTGTGTGACGACGGTACTCGCCATTTGATTAGCCAGTCTTCGTGGCGGGCTTTACAACTAGTCTATACTTATAAATCCCCTACTTGGACGAGCAGGATGTGGAGCAAATAATATGAACTAAACAATATAAACAAAAACGGAACGTTAAATGTTAAGAGTAAGGATCAAAGTCAAAACCTAGAACGAAGACGGACAAGCTTTGACAGTAAGGGTCTAGGTGTACAATTTTTGGCAGAAGAGCTGGCTGGTAAGCGTTAGATCCTTCCTACACGGTGGTCAGCTTAATGTGATAGTAAGCCAATTTTAGCAGGAAACGCTCACCCAACTACCGCTAGACTTGCTTAATGACTTAGAAAGCCAATTTTTTAAATCCCACTTAGTAATATTATTCTAGCCTATTCGGACGGAACGTGTGTGTGTACGGTCAATGCAGATTGTTGTGTGCATGGAATAGCTTTAAAGATCTTTCTTGAAAGCATTTGACTTTTGAAGCTTTAGAATTATTTTATTCAAATTTCGTAGATTTTAAAGTAATTGATGGCAATCAATAAAGCTCTCTACTGCAAATACAATGCCATATTACCAAACAAAAAAATATTTAACCTAAAGCAAAGCAGAAACGCACACCTAACTACCTACCATTGGATCATCACATGGGTCTTCAAAGGAGGATCTCGTACAGTTTTTCTTCAAAAACCGGGTAGCAAGAGTGTAATGCTTACTAGCCTCTTACTGATAAAATTTTACACCTAGACCCGTACTGTTAAAGCTGCGTCGCCTTACCGCTAATGGTGGCTAACACAAAATAATCTAGCTGACACAAGGTTTAGACTTTGACTGAAATCATGCTACTCGTAGTCCTTTCACAGGTATAACGGATCAGTTTACTTGGAAGGAAAGCAACGTGCTTATATGTATGTTTGTGACCTCTAGGTCGCCACTGAGAAGGATTGAACAGCTACTTAGCTCGGCTGGATTCTGGAGCCAGCACCTGCCCCGGTAGCACAGTGGTTTGAGCGCCCGACTAGTAAACGGGAAGTCCTGGGTTCGAGTCCCAGTCGGCGCAGTTGTCTTTCTTTCTTTCTCAGATTAGTGTATCATGTATCCTCACAAGGCCAGTCTTTAATGCAGACTGCTGGCTTTGTTTATCCTTTACCTTGTGATTTCTTCTTAGCATATTTCTAGTTTGTATTTAACACAACGTACCGGTCTATATTTCAAAATGTTGGTACTGGGTGTTAAATAAATTAAATTGAATAAACAGATCTACCACAACTCGAAAGGGAGTGGACGGACATGGAATTGGGCCACTAACACCGAGCCGGGGTGTGGAGGACAAAGGCTCATCTGCAATCGTTATGGAGGAAGGGGACGCTTCAAGAATTTGACGAGAGGTTCCGAATCCAACAAGCGGCGCAGGACACTGACGGAGCATGCGCTAACCGTTGCAGCATCAAGGGCTTTCCAAACCCTAACTACACGCACAGAGAAAAAATACCGACGACAGTCAAGCCTGGCAGTAGGGACAGCAAGCTTAACAGAGTGTCCACGCATTCAACCGATTGAAGGGGCCAAGTCAAAGAAGAGTAAATCAACTGCAGTTATATTATTGACACTTTTGTACGTAAGGGTCAGGTCAAATTTAATCATGCATAACTCGAGCAGTTCGAGGCCCAGTCTTGCCAAGCGTACATGGTAAGGGACATCTCTGAAGCCGGGGAGACCCTTGGTAAAACGCCTTTGTACCTTTTCGATCATGTCTATGTTGCGCACTAAGAAAGGCAACCAGACCGGGGTTGCGTATTCCAAGAAGAGGCCAGACATAGATCTTAAATGCCCAGGCCAAAATCCCAATATCCTGGGACATAAACATCGCTTAACAATAGCAGATCTGCGTAAGCTGCGGCACAAATCGAGTTACAATGCGTAGAAGATTTGAGGTCACCTCTGAACCATATCACCAGGTCCCTTACCTCAGAAGATGAAGGCAAGTGTGTCTGGCCTAGGTTGTACAGGTAGCCAAAATCCCTCCTGCCCACATTAAACGTGTGGCACTTCTGGATGGATAGAGGGAGTTGCTAGCATTCGGACCAAGTAACAACATCTTGAACAAGTAGCTCCAGGTCTCGGGAAAAAGGTGGCTGACTAATTTCAGCACCAACCTTAAGGTCATCAGCAAATTTATAGTCGTACGTTAGCTGTTTATCGAGAATTAAATCGTTTAGAAAAATGACGAAAAGGAGGGACCAAGGACTAATCCCTGGGGGACCCCGCACGGTACAGAGTACCAAGGTGAATAGGCATCCCCGATATGTACCCATCTGTGTACGTCCATTGAGAAAGATTGTGTGCCAAATCTTAAGTCAACCCGCAATTCCACAGCTATCCAATTTGAGAAGGAGTTTGCTATGAATAACCGATTCGAAGGCTTTTTTGAAGTTGAAATACACGATATCGGAGGGTACCCCAATGTCCAAAGCACTTGTCCAACGGTCCAGAACCAAGAGCAGTTGGTGAACAGAAGATCTAAGAGGGAGAAAGCCAAACTGGTCTTGGCGAATCACCGAATACTCCCTTAAGAAGTTGATTAAAACATTCCGTATCAAAGATTCCATAACCTTACAGGCCTCACATGTCAATGCAATGGGCCTATAGTTACAGGGGTTCTTGTAAATAGAGATAACGTTGGCTTGCTTCTCCACCTCTGGCAACTTTCCTTGCACAAAAGAGCGAAAAAAAGCCTACATAAAGGAAAAGTTATTTCCGAAGAGAGGGTTCGGAGAAGAAACGCAGACAGAACGTCCAGACCAAAAGATTTGCTTGGTTTCAACCTGTTTAGAGCGATCTCAACAGAAAACTGATTGAAAGCCACCTCAGAACACGACACGTCAGACCTAAGAATCTGGGAACGTGGCGCCACTAACACACCATCATCGGAAATGAAGTTTGACGCAAAGGTTTCGCCAAAAACAGCAGCCTTGGTTTCATTGTCAACAATGAACTCATTATTAACCCTAAGTGGGGGTAAAGATCGCAAAACTGTGTTTTTTGTTGCCAAAACATCTTAACCTGATAATTTAGCATTACATTCCTCGAATGTGATGTTCCCCTGGAGGTTTCTTCTGCTATGCAGCCGCCTGCTTGCATACCCCTGCTGCGCATGCGCGTGGCAGTCCTCCGTTATAAAAGCGACAGCGTGCCGCTATAGGCATTCATTTTCCTCCAGCATACATGTCGTCTAACGACCCCTCGCCGCCCTGTTCCCCATCTTTCGTCCACTTCAAGACTCCCTAGCGGTCGATGTCAACCTTCTCCGACGCTCATCACCGTTCCGGCTGGCTGCACTCGCACCCTCGACATCCCTCGGCTTTCGGCTTTTGGACGGAAGCACGCCTGAGTTGCCGAACGGCCTACCATCACCGGCATCTGCCGAAGTCCGTACGCAAGCTGCCGACGTAACCCTGCTCGGTCGCTCATCGTCGTTCCGGCCGGCTGCACCCACAACAGCGGTGTCCCTTCAGCTTTCACTTTCATTCGGAAAACACTCCCTCCACCAGCCCCCGCCTTTCCCGCTGCCATGCTATAGGCGAAAATTAACTTTTTGATGTACCGGCCAGTGGCCAGCAGATGACAAAAGTTTAGTCGACAGAAAGGGGAGCCCTCCACTCCTTCCTAGTCACTAAACAAAAATTGCCACATTTTTTGGGGGCTAGGCCTACTTTTTAAATTGATTATACCCCAGCTGCAGTGAAACAAACTGGGCATCAGTAGTTTTGTTTTTGTTGGTAGCAATTTTTAATTTCATTCAGACACTTGGAATTTTAACAAATAACTTTTAAAAGCTTATTTGAAGGCATTAAGGATTACATCAAACAGTCACAATTAAATAATTTTAGCAGAATTTTTGTTATCAAAAGTGGGAAGCTCTAAAGCCCAAACTCCACTTACGCGAGACCAGCCAGCTAGCGAGTCTCACGAGGCCAAAGCTGCAAAGCGTGGCCTAGCGCAGCAAACTCCATATACGCGAGACGCTAGCTACAACGTCTCGTCAAGGCAAGCGAGGCCGTCTCGAGCGCTTCTACTCCACCCAGAATCTTTCGGCTAGCGAGACCATCTCGCTCGGCTCTCTCTGCTGGCAGCCAACCAGGAAGAGGGAGTTACACTCCTTCCTAGTCACTAAACAAAAATTGCCACATTTTTTGGGGGCTAGGCCTACTTTTTAAATTGATTATACCCCAGCTGCAGTGAAACAAACTGGGCATCAGTAGTTTTGTTTTTGTTGGTAGCAATTTTTAATTTCATTCAGACGCTTGGAATTTTAACAAATAACTTTTAAAAGCTTATTTGAAGGCATTAAGGATTACATCAAACAGTCACAATTAAATAATTTAAGCAGAATTTTTGTTATCAAAAGTGGGAAGCTCTAAAGCCCAAACTCCACTTACGCGAGACCAGCCAGCTAGCGAGTCTCGCGAGGCCAAAGCTGCAAAGCGTGGCCTAGCGCAGCAAACTCCATATACGCGAGACGCTAGCTACAACGTCTCGTCAAGGCAAGCGAGGCCGTCTCGCGCGCTTCTACTCCACCCAGAATCTTTCGGCTAGCGAGACCATCTCGCTCGGCTCTCTCTGCTGGCAGCCAGCCAGGAAGAGGGAGTTAATGACGTTTCAGGCAAGATGGCGCCATAAACAAGCCGTTGCGAATCCCTGTACTCAATCGGTTCGTCACTCAGTTTAGCTAAATATTTTAATTGTTAGACAAATAAAATGAATCGGCACTTAGATAGGAATGCATTTAACAATCGGGGCCATGAAATGGCAGGCAGACTAGGTTCAAATCGCGCTATTGTTCGTCTCCGATCTAAACAGGCCACAGGCCGCAGAGCTAAATCACCGCTAGAAACGATCGTTCATTTCTCACAAAAGTTGGGAAACTTGGGTTCGTTATGAAAAACTAGAGAATAATCCACTGATTCCGAAAATGCTATTGTATGAATCTGAAAGTCTTGCAGTAATTAGCTATGAGCAAAAATATGCATTCATTTTAGAGCCACTGGGAGCCAATCAGCGTCACGCTAGTGTACCGCAGTGTAGCCAAGTAGCTTGAATGCTCGCTTGAATGGAATTTGAGGAGCGAGAAGCGAGGGAGGGTCGGCGAGGAAAACGGCACGCTAGTCCGTGTAGCGTGGCTAGCTTGCTTGCTGGTCTCGCGTAAATGGAGTTGGGGCTTAAAATGCAGTCATGCTTGTCATGACAAGTGGCCAAAGTGGCCTCTGGTGCTAAATTTTTAGTCGCCAAATGACAGCATTTAATCGCCAGCTGGCTAGTGGCCGGTGCTAATTTTCCCCTGTATGCCATGCCTCGACGGTGCTCCAGCTTTCGGCTGCTTCCCGTACCAGGTTCCTGGATGTACCGCATTGCAGGCGACCCGCCTTACTCCCATTTCGGTTTCGATTGTTTTCAACAACGATCGAACTTGCTACCGTGCTTTGAATACACCACATTGTCCATTATCGAGTGAAGATCAAGTCAACAGTTGCTGCCCACTGCTACTCGTCTCACTAGTGGCTAATTTCCACGTTTTGAGTGAAGAACCAAGCTGGTTGTCATCATCACGTCTGCCGTTTGTCTCGACCATAGCTTACCCCACGTATCGAGCGAAAATCAAGCCAACACTTGCTGTCCATTGCTGCTCGTCTCATTCGTGGCTAAAACCCACGTTTTTTGAGTGAAGATCCAAGCTGGATGCCATCATCACGCCTGCCGCTGGTCTCGCCCGTGGCTCACCCCACGTACCGAATGAAAATCAAGACAACAGTTGCTGTCCTACACTGCTGCTCGTCTCATTCGTGGATTAAAAATCACACTTTGAGTGAAGAGTCAACTTGGAAGTAATCTGCTCGTCTCTTTCGTGGCCAGAACCCACATTTGAGTGAATCAAGACGGACGCCATTTGCACCTCTTCTGCTTGCCTCGAACGTGGCTAACTCCACGTCTCGAGCTGAAATCAAGACACCAGTTGCCGTCCCACGCTGCTGCTCGTCTCATTCGTGGCTTTAAACCCACGCTTTGAGTGAAGACTCGAAGAGTCAAGTTGGAAGCCATCTGCATTCCCTCTGCTGTTCCTGTCTTTCAGCCTCGAGTGAAAATCAAGTCACCTGTTGCTGTCCACTGCTGCTCGTCTCACTAGTGGCTAGAACCCACGTTTTGAGTGAACCAAGACAGAAGCTATTTGCACCTCTTGCTGCTTGTCTCGACCGTGGCTTACCCCATGTGTCGAGTGAAAATCAAGTCACCTGTTGCTGTCTACTGCTGCTCGTCTCACTCGTGGCTAGGACCCACGTTTTGAGTGAACAAAGTTGGAAGCCGGTTGCACCTCCATTACTAGACGTCTGGCTGACTCTAGCCCTGCTCGTCTTTCGTCCGTTTTTTCCTGTGAACTGCCATCGTGATGCTCCTGGGTTGCGGTCTTCTATCAAACCTCCTGTCTGCATCCCACCCCTGGCTTTCGTCCGCCTTTCTGTTCGCCCTCCTGTGCCCTGCTGCCACCATGGAAGATTCCAGCTCTGCTGTTCCTGTCTTTCAGCCGTTTCACTCTTCGACACGCAGCTTAGGCGCTGCCGTTCCATCACCGCACACTACACTCTTCGGCCCGTCTCCGGTCTGCCCATAACCGGGACGTTGCCGTCGAGTCTGGTTTGTTGCTCAGCTCTCTCGCCTCTCCCGCCACGACGTTGGAGCTTCACATCTCACCAGTCCAGCCGCGGAAGCAATTGTAAATTGGATCATCCATCGACGGCCCCTGCCTCCGGCTCCCTCACCGTCTTTCGTCCGCCTCACTAATGCCGTAGCTAACCGCACGCTCCACTCTTCGGCCCATCTCCGGTCTGCCCATAGCCGGGATGTCGCCGTTGAGTTAGAGTTGTTGCTCAGGCTTCTCGCCTCTCCCGCCACGACATTAAAGCTCCACGTCTCACCAGTCTAGCTGTGGAAGCAGTGTGAACTAGATCACCCATCGACAGCCCCTGCCTCCGATTCCCTCGCCGTCGTTCGTCCGCCTCACTGCTGCCGTAGCTGTCACGACTATGTTGAAGATCTCGCAAGCTCCCGTCTTTCGTCCGTCTTGGATTTGGTCTGCCGATTTCACAAGGAAGGCCAACCAGTCTGAACTTCTTGCCCCATGCACTCAACCGTCTACTCCTTTCCCAATTGTTGCCATTCTGCACCATGCTGAAAGTCGACCGAGCCTGCATCCCTCGCTCCTTACGCTCGTTCGTCTTTCACCCGCCCTGTTCGGGTGTTGCCATCCCGCACAATGATGAAGATCTTCCGAGCCAGCGTTCCTCGCTCCACGCAACTCGTCTTACACCCGCCTTGCCCGGGAGTTGCCGTTTTGAACCTTGACGAAGATGTGTCAAGCCTGCATTCCTCGCTCTATGCACTCCTTCGTCTTTCACCCGCCTTATACGGACGTTTTCATCCCGCACCGTGATGAAGGCCTACCAAGCTAGCGTTCCTCGCGCCAAGCAACTCGTCTTTCACCCACCTTCCCCGGGTGTTGCCTTTTACACTATGGAGAAGGTCTGCCGAGCTACCGCTCTACGCACTCACTCGTCTTTCGCCAGCCTCGCTCGGGTGTTGCCGTCTTACAGCACGGAGAAGCCCTGCCAAGCCGTCGTTTCACTCACTCGTCACTCACACGCACTCACTCGTCATCCGACCACCTTGAGTCTTTCACCCGGCTTGCTCGGGTGTTGCCGTTTTACACTATGGAGAAGATCTGCCAAGCCACCGTTCCTCGCTCTACGCACTCACTCGTCTTTCGCCCAGGTGTTGCTGTCTTCCACCGTGATGAAGGTCAACCAAGCACTCCGCCCCCCCCCCCCCGCTTGGCCTGCTCCTTCGTCTTTCGTCTGCCTTGCTGTTGCGCCGTGTCCTGCACCAGGACGGGGAACAAACAGGCCCTGCAGCTCTCACCCTGTCCACTCGGCTTTCATCCGCCTTTCTGCCAGTTGAACCAGGCCTTAACCACGTCTCGCGCCCGCCTCACTGTTGGGGTGCCGTCCTGTCCCAGGGAGATAGCCCGTCAACCTGGGACCTCTTTTCCCGCTTCACATCCCCCGTCCGCCTTAGAATCGAGATGCCGTCCCGGTCCTAGATGGAAGCCCGTTAAGCTGAAAGCCTCTTCCCCGCTCCACATCTTTCGTCCGCCTTCCGGTTATGATGCCGTCCTGAACTAGATGAAAGCCCGCTCATCTAGGAGCTCCTCTCTGCACCTGTGCTCTCGTCTTTCGTCATCCACTAACCAATCGAATTGGTCCCGCAGACGGTTTCTCCCCTTCCCGTCTCCTGTCTTTCATCCGCCCGCCACCTAGACAGCTTGCCCATGCCAGGTGACCACCGACTACACTACATTGTGCCACTTTCCATCCATGTTCTGGGCGGCTTTCCTTCAGGCTCGCCGGATCGCATCCATTCCAGCCCGGTCCCAAGTCCTCTTTCATCGGGTTTTTTTTATCTTTCGGCTGCTGCCCTGCCCGATGTGGTCCTGCATTATAATCCGTACGCGATTTGTAAACTGGGCGTGGCTTAAGAAAAATATCGATTGTCCACTCCAGTACAACACCACGACTAGCATCATGGGTAAAAAAAACCGCCAGTAGGCTACAGGAGTCACGAAATGGCGTCTATTAACGCTTCTTCAATCGGGAAAAGAGGTAAAATGATTCACAGCCAACTAGGGAAATTATTTGGAATGTCTATTGTTATCTGCGAAGCAAGGAACCAACAAAGAGCAAGAAAGCAGTTTCCCAAGAAACTTCGGATGCAACAAAGGTTTCTTTAAGTTATGTTAAACAAATAGTTAACGAAGGCGCAACTACTCGCCGAAACAAGCACCACTCCAGCCGCAGCAGAGGCTACTGTTCCGCGGTTCATAACGGCAGCAAAATAACGGCCAAAGGTGCCAACGGTAACAAGCTTGGACGCCTTTCAACTGTCAGCCGCTCGAGCAGCAATAACTGAAATTCACCGAGAAGGTAATTATACAAATCTTGATAATGTTTTGGCGAAGTTCAAATCGAAGATTGGATTTAAAGATGGGAGAACTTCCGTGGCATTTAATCATGAAAAAGAAACTTGGGATGAAATACGCAAAATGCAAGAACAGAAATTTTGCATAAAAGTGTCCAAAAATTTTTGCCTAGCGCCGCCGATTTTTACGTCAGGTACGACATTTAAGAAGTAATCCGTCTCATTTACAGAATTTATTTATTTGGTGAATGCATGGGGTGAATGAGGTGAATGAGCATCACGGGCGCGAACGGGCAGCTAAAGAAAAGGCGCACTGGACTCACAGCTGACAGCGCAAGTGACGGTTTGTAGTTAGTTATTAATCCAAGCTTGAATGGTCGCCTTATTCCGATCGGAAAGGTCCGAAGACTCATTTTGCTACACACCGGTAGCCAGGACGGTTTTGTTAAAAATAACATGCTTTTTTTCCGAACTGGACTCCCCCCCCACTTTCTGCAACCCCCTAGCTTGGCTGTGAACGAACAGCTCTTTTCAGAGCTAAACAAACGGTTGTTTTCACAACCACCAAAAATGAAAAGATCTGAAATTTGTACTGTTTCACAAATAAATTGTTACAACATTCACAGTAAAACACGCTTCCTTCCTTAACTTTTTTTTAGCTCCACAATGAATTAAAACTTAAAACCTACTTTTTTAAATTTTATTTTCTACCGTCTGACCCAAAGTACAAAGGAGGGGGGGGGGTGGGAGGGAGAAAAAATACCCAACAGGCAGTGGCGAATGTTTTAAAGAATTAGTAAATACATACATTTTTTCCAAAGATTTCATGCCCCACGGCTCGGTATTGGGGGTGGGGGGGGGGGGGCCTTTTACCCCAACATGCTTATTTACGCCACTGCTGAAAGGGCCTGAGTCGGAAATTATGACAGTAAGCAGAAAGATAACCGAGGCTAAAATGAGATTCGGTAAGAAAAAAACTGAGTATTTTCTTTTTTTGGAATGCATCCTGAAATTTATCTTATACCCCCCACCTCCCCCCAAGTATTTTTTATTTGTCTTCGATTCCCCCCGATTCCCTATTGATGGAGAAGACCTGTAATAATAAAAAAAAAGTCGACATTAAAAAAATGTTCATCATATAACAAAACCATTATTGCGCACAGAGAAGCCTTGGTGCGATCTATAGATAGCCACAAGGCACACCGACTCCGGGAAAATGTACGCTATAATCAAGCTGCTTACAAGCCACGCCCAGTTTACAAATCGCGTACGGAGTATAGTCCCTCGAACGCCGTGGCCCGGGCCCTGCCCTCTCCGCACAGCGCCGCCAATCCGTCCGAAAGTTAAACTCCTACTTTCAGCCGAGGAACCATCAGCCCTTTTGGCCCGATCCCCCTCGCTCCCGCTCTGGCCAACGCAACCAGCAGGACCGAGCCGCAACTCCTGACCACCGCAGCTCCTCTCCTGCCTTTCCAGACGGCGCAAGACTTCTCCTCTTCTTCCCAGCTTAACAACGTCCGAAAATTAACTCCTACTTTCAGCCGAGAAACCAACAGCCCCCTCAGCTCGATCCCCTTCGCTCCCGCTCCGGCCAACGCAACCAACAGGAACAAGCCGCAACTCCTGACCGCCGCAGCCGCCGCTCGTCACCAGGGGGCAGGTTCCCCTTTCATTGAAACCATGACGCCTCCCGCCTCTCCTTCCTTCCAGCCGGCGCAAGACTTCGCCTCTTCTTCCCAGCCTGGCTGAAACTTAACACAGAAATTCTATCCTTCATCAAACAAGACCTTCGGCCAACGGTGCTCTTCACTCATGCAATCCCTTCGGCCATTTGGCTCCAAGGAAAACCCAACGCCCCGACTTAAACCAACACAAGATTTTCTTCAAAATTTTCGAAGACCTCCGCAACTCTGCTTACCCCAATCGAGTGAGTTGAATTGACCAACTACTAGACTTTGAACAACCACCTGAGTCCTTCCGTTGTCCAAGAGAAAAACTGACGAGAAGAAAGAAACCAACCTCTTCTCCTCACTGACTCGCATCCTAACGTATGGAACCACACATGAGTTTATTATCCCATGGTAACTTACAACATCCAGGGCAATCTCCACTTCATTAACCGCCAACAAAACCTTCTGACCGAAGAAATCCTAACACCAGCATCTTGAGGGAATCCATCAACCTCCACCTCACATAACCTGACGCATAGGTCGTGCATGCTATAAACTACACCGGCCGCGACCTATTGTCGCAACCTGTACAGTAGTCAATCCCCCTTAAGCACGCAAAACGAAGCAGAAGCAAGCCAACCACGATGGAAGCTAAACATTCACGTTAGAAGCAAGCCTACCAGTGAATAGAACAAGTGACCAAACTTCGAAGTTCTTCACCTGTTCTGAACAAAGTGCGAAGTTTACAATAACTTTTCGGGGGACAGCCTGCTTGCATCCCGGGACGCTCGTCAGGGCGGTGCCCGCCACCAAACTTTGACGAGGTCTGCTGATAATGCTAAATTATCAGGTTAATATGTTTTGGCAACAAAGAAAGAACATTTTGCCAGCCCCCAGCCAGGCCGGCTGAAAATGGTTTCTTTGTGCCTAAAACATACTTAACCTACTCCCGCCCTGCCTCCCCTCTCGAGTCACCGCCTGACACACTGAGAGTAAAATGAATGCCGATAGCGGGCACGCTGTCGCTTTTATAAGGGAGGACTGCCACGCGCATGCGCAGCAGGGGTATGCAAGCAGGCGGCTGCACAAAGGGAGGATGGGCTCCTGTCCCTAAGCACAGCTAATTTCTTATCTCTGTTTCAATTTTCCATAGCATTTGAGTACTGCTTACGAGTCAAATTGTACGCATGAAGTGACTGTGGGCAGTGATTATGTTTAAGTATTTTCCAACACTTAAGTTTATGTTGACGTAATTAAGTATGCACCCCGGCGGACGTAGTTCCGTCCATAACTAGGACAAGGACGTACAGTTTGATTATGGGCAATATGTCCCTTAATAATGCGAAGGAAAAAGGTCCACACATCTGTGCTCAAGTGTGCATTGAAAATCAGACTATCCCAGTGTACTGGACTAAGAGAGGCTTTCAATTCAGAATAATTAAAAATGGGATTCCCAGATACTAGAGAATTAAACGACGTAGGGAACCTAGATACCGTTGATGGCTGGTTTATGCAGAAGCTCACCGCACAGTGGTCGCTATTGCCAAAATGCGGCTCCACAACAAGATCGTATAACAAAAGGTCGTTGTGAGCAAATACCAAGTCCAAAATGTTAGTACGCCTAGTAGGCCTGTCGACAAATTGTTTTAGCCCAATGGGTGCAATCAAATCAAGAAATATTTCATGGTGTCTATCACTTGCACTCCCTGATCCTAATCAACAGTAGAAAGGTTGAAGTCACCTAATAGGATGTTGGAATGCCCAGGGTTAAAAACCTTCCTAATGAAGGTACAAAGGTTCCGTATGTCAAGTTCCATGTAACTATCGGGTAAGTAACAAAGAATGAATGAAATCTTGCTCCGTGGCAGAAATAAGCCAATACCCTCAACAGCGTCCCCTGCCTCAACAATTGCCAAAGGGATATTGACTCTGTGGATTACAAGTAAACCCCTTCCCCTGCTGCCTCGGTCCCTCCTCATAACAGAATATGACGAGGTATCAGCAAGCATTGCATCCGTAACACTCTCATTTAGCCAGGACACAACAATAAAGATAATGTCATGAATGTTTTGCTGAAGCAGGTCCACCAGACTGCCACTGTTTCTGACGACACTACGTGCATTGATAAGTTGGCAAGACAGGGCACGAGTATTTCTGGTTGACGTTTCGGAGACAGGTGGGCATTGCCCCATTACTTCTGCTGGTTTTCCGGATGCAAGTGCACTTTAAGAAGTTCATGTTGTAGCACCCTCTTTGCCTCTAGCTGTCAGGTGAATAGTGTCTCTTGCAAGCAGGGTGTGGTCGGAACAGATCCCCCTGTCGATGGATACGAAGTAAAAATTATTTTCAATGCACATCTGACGCAACAAGGAATTGGTATGGATCATCTTCTTGTCAATATCCTTGTCACACCCTTTTAAGTCTAGGGAACAGTCCAATGATGGAGATCTTTGCAGTTGGGAATTTTGCCCTAATTGATGCTGTGAAATCATGGATATGTAAAGCAATTCTGTTTGGTGATTCTTCACTAATACTGTTTGACCCAGCACAAATGATAAAGGTGCTCTGGTTGTCGCTGTCTGACAGGACATGCCGTAGCTTGGAAGGGAGTTCTGAAGGCCTAAGACCAGGATACGTCCAAGTCGATTTTGGGTGCAATCCGCCTTTGAAACCCCTAACATGGGAGTCACCAACAATGGTTGTATGGCAAGACCACTTCAATGATAGACATTGCATTTCCTCTGCTCCAAGATCTTTACTTCATCGATCCTGTTTTCAGCTCTGGGCGTAGGGGAACTGCTCTCAACCATACTTTTTCTAGTTGCCGCTGAAAATATCACACTACCTGTAAATTTAATTGCATTCAGTTCCTGAGTGCTTGTTACTCTGGAGGATTCAAAACTCTCTCGATACGCCCAGCTGAACCGCCCATC